>JANHFL010003817.1:292401-326519 GCA_032468155.1 Oxyrhabdium leporinum | reverse complement strand
AATGAGAGGGAGGCTTCTTGAAGTTCAAATAGAAAATGGCATCCTATTATTTCTATTCAATTTTTTAACAGAATAAAGTAGAGATAGAACAGAGATGGAAATAAAAATATTTCCTATTGTCAAATCTTCTGGAACACCTGCAAACTAATTCACATTATAATTGAATTGCAAAGAAAAATATGAAACTGTTTTTCATTCCTGAATGTAATTAAATTGATGGCATTTTAGTTGTTTTGCAGAGAAATCAATATCATTAGATAATAAAATAGTCTAAAACATTTTACTATTCAGGTAATTAGGGCAAAAGAAGCGACATTGAATTGGCCACGCCCACCCAGTCACATGACCAGCCAGCCAATCAGTAGGGCAGAGAACCTGTTGCTAAAAAATTTGAAGCCCACCCCTGCCTAATTCTAGATATTCATGCTATACATTATGGAGGGCAAGCATGTAGTCCAGTTCAAAATGGTTGAAAGGTATGTTCTGAACAGTGGTGAGATCCTCTCTTCTGAAACTGCTGGTGATATTGAGGCTTTAAAAATATTTATGCTTTCACCTTAAATTCAATGAAGATATAATGTTCATTAGAATATAGTAATTTGTCTGCATATAAAATGAAGATATAATGTTCATTAGAAAATTTGATTGCTAATTGTATGCTTTTACATTAGAAATAAACTGCATGTGGAATATTCATTTGAAAATACCTGGCTTGCTTGCCTCCAGAGGGGATTATTGTACATGACTACATGACATGCTCTTGAATAGTTTGAAAATTACAACCAATGCAAAAAAAAAGAAAAGAAAAGCAATAGCTAGAATGTTTTCTGTAATTGTTGAAGCCATATTGTATTGGTATTGTTTTTTTCCAGTTTGATTTCAGCCCCAATAAAAGATGAAACTGTAGATTGTTTGGGTTAAGGCTAGCTAAAATAGAGATTTTTTGTATGTGTGCTTTTTATTGTCAAGGAAAGCAACAATGATTAACTGAGATAATACATGACCTTTTCATTGGCAATATCCCAGTTTGGAGCTAATCTTATTTTTATTGCTTGTATAGGTGTTTTTATTTTAATGAGCTTGTAAATGTTTGGAAACATATAACCTTTCCTAAAGCCTCTTGTGGATTTATTGTCTCTGATTTATTCATATTCTATTTTATAGTACTCTTCCACTTTGGCAGCTTACAGATTGAAAAACAATGCATAAATATTTCTGTGAATAATATTAGAAATGACTTACACAGACTGTTCTAAAACTGTAAAATAAAGTATGTTGAGATGGTTTGAGACACGGTAGGACCAAGAATTTGTGTTTGGATGAGCTGATAAGATGCTTAAAAGTAATCAGACAAGACACTTAATGGATAATGGGCACAAAGAGGTAAGGTATGGACCTAGTGTAAATTAGATGGTTTACTACTATAAACTAATTTTAGATTTTCTTTAATTTCTTTTAGAATTATTTTACCATTATCTTCCTTTTTCTTTAGTTTGCGTTATTTATTTATTAGGTTTTTATCCCACATTTATTACTTTATAGATGATTCAAAGTATGAATATACATAATACTCTTCCTCCACCTATTTTCCTCACAACAGCCCTGTGATTTGGGCTGGGCTGAGAGAGAGATTGACTGGCCCAAAGTCACCAAGTTTCATGCCTAAGGCAGGACTAGAACTCAGTCTCCTGGTTTCTGGGGCAGCACCTTAACCACTACACCAAATTCAAATGGTTTTCGCCCTGAAAGAGAATGGTGCAATGGGTACATGCCATACATCTGTTCACTACTTCTTACCCTCCAATCATAGTAGGCAATTTGGGACAGGGAAGTATTTTATATATGTTTCCTTTTTACTATTCATTTATATCATTTGCCAAATAATTGCACTGCCATTTTTCATATGGGTAATTGTCCTAGAAATACCTCCAAAAGCATAGAATTACTATATAAATATATCTACCGGGTTTCAGTTTGTTTCCTTTCTGTTCAAGTACTGATTATTAAAATAAAATAAATGTAGCTAAATGAATACTTTGAAACCTTAGTATGAGATTATTTAAATATGCCTCTTAATACTATTAGTATATGTGATACTCCATATAGTGGATACATACTCCATATGTGATATTTCCATAGAGTACTTCAGAACGTGTGTTTAATTTCAAGGTCAAACCAGAGCTTTACATTCAGTATTGATCTATATACTACTAAAAACTCTGGATTCTATAACCTTGAACTGGGCGAAACGGTGCATCATAGGGCAAAACATTTTGAACCAAAATGGGCTAACTTACAGAATGTATCCAAAATCTGAGACCCACGACTCTCATGAGGTTGAAATTAAGCAAACTTTATAAAACATGACATAATACAGAGTGTCATAAAACATTTCTTTTGCTGATGTTTGATTGTGGTATACAGTTCAACATGAACTATTTTCAAGGCATCTCTGTATCTTGACTTTTCCAGTAAAGACAGTACATTAGAAACCCTATTGTTTAAAGCATTGGGGAATCTGGTAAAGAAATATCTCTGAAACAATGATTCGAGAGGGCACACGTTGTCTAGTTTTAAATCAAATCTGGAGGGGAAGGGAGGCCATTACTAAGAAAAGAAAACCTTGATAGCACTCTACCAATATGGGAAGAAATGTCACAGGGCAGGGTGTATGGTTCTTCATCACCTGAAAGTAACGCAAACACCAGTGGATAAATGTTTTATTGAGGGAGCGCCAAACTTGAAATAAAGAAGATTTTTTTTATTGTGGGAAGTGTTATTAAACAGTGGAAAAGCCTGCCTTGTGAAGTTGTGGGTCCTCCATTACTGGACTGGATTGTCATTTGCCCTACACTGAAGAGGGTTGAATTAGAAGACCTCCAAGGTCCCTTTTGATGCTATGATTCTGTTATTTTTTTTACGCTTATTAAAAGATTCTGCTTTCCTTACAAAATGAAAGATGTACTATTTCTGGGTTTTCTTCTAAAGGCAAAGGAAATTAAATGTAAATTGCATTTACCTGTGGAAGATACTGTCATATTTACATAAAGTCACATTTACAAAATTACATCAAGAGGGAAATGCAACATAATGATTTCATAATTTATAATCAATTCACTATGATTATATTTTGTCTCTTGATGTAATTTAGTAAATAGGATTCAGGTAAGTATGATGTTCTGCACTTAATGTAATTTATGCAGTTTTTAGAATTTCAGAGGACTGGGTCTAAAAAAATCTGTTTCGCATTTTAGATTAATGGCTGTTTTATTGAGAAGCTATTTGTCAGTGCTTAAAAATGGGCCATCTGGAAATCAGTTTAAAACTGGAAATAATGTTAAATTGATTTTTTTTATAAAGCATCTCCATTACTTCAATTCCATTCAGCATTTTTAGTTTAAATTTACTGTAACAGTTGGCTATGGTGCAGGTTCTAGTGCGGGAAATACAAAAGATTATAAATAATTTGTTATATAATAGAGTATCTGAATAGTTGGGAAGAGATTTGGCATTTGTAAATTTATCCGTGTCAAGCTGTTTATACAGTCTTACAAATGTTTTTACTTTCTTAGTTTAAGTGAAAGTAGAGAATAGATGCAGCTGATAATTATGTAGAAAATACTTCAGTATTGAATGACATTGCTGTGTGGATTTATATCATAATACAATATATTCCTTTTTCCCCACTCTTCTACCTAAAACTTATATTAAGAGATTTGTAGTACAACCTTCCCCAAGCGCTGAAGTACATTGTCCAGAATGCTCAGTTTCCACGGCCAGTATTTGTACTACTGACTAAAATTAGTTATTGTAAAACATGAAGGTGATCAATCGGTGAAAGGTTGTTTAGTGATTGGAAATAAAATTGGATGTGTGGCAAATCATATGGATATCAATAGAACTATGGTTGTCTTCTGGTTTAGTTTTCTTTAAAGATTTTTTAAAATCCCAGCTTTATTATTATGTAAGTAACTCAAGGTGTCAGATATTCATTATATTCCCTCCTCCTATTTTCCTCCAAACAACAATCTTACAAGGTGGATTGTGCTGAGAGAGTGGCTGGCCCAAAGTCACCCAATTGGCTGCTTATAAGAAGTAGTACACAAAGCAACATTTCTAATAATCTTTCTTCTTTTGTAATAGAGCTTTATTAAGGTAAAAAAAAATTCTGGACAATTTGTATGCTACTAGCTATAAAGCTTGCCAGGTAATAAATATAATATGATTATTTAATTAATTGATTAGCTCAATTTATATAGCTGCCCATCGCAACTGCATGACTGGCCAGCTTACAGCAATTTAAAAATTACAAAAACAAATTAAAGCATATTAAGAAATGTATAAAATGAATGCAATTAAATTTAATATGTAATAAAGGAAAACAAGAAAAACCAACTCCCCTGGGAAATACATAGTAAACTGAATCTGTAAGTATAATATTAAATTGTTTGTTTTTAGGTAGAACGGAAAGAATTTGTTGGTTTATTTCCTTAAATGAGATTAAAATGACCTTATTTAAATTCCGTAGTATAATTGTTTTTAAAAGCATCTTCCATTTTGAAGAAATTTAGGAACTCAGTACAAGGTATTTTTTATAGTGCATTAGAAAATAAAAATTCTGCCTAACAATCTTTATTTTATTGTTTGACTGCTAACCTTTACAATGAACATATTGACTTAGACTGGCGTACCACATAATGTACTTTCAAAGTAGTTATTAGCAGTGACTATATATAAAACCCATTGGCTTGTAAAATACTGCTGTATATTCCTGGATGACAGATATACTCAATCGTTCATTAATAGAAATAGCAATCTTAAAGATGGCCTAATGGACATTGCTTTTAAAAAACACTGATTTTCTTCTGCACTTAGTATCATATTATTTCAAATAGAAATTGAATAACTGACCCTCAAGCCAGTTTAGAAATGACAGAGAAATATTTAGAAAGCAACTCTCTGTGGTTCAGCTATTGAATTGTAGTTTAAATATTCTGTTATTAAATTCAATTTATTATTAAACTTATCTTCAAAATACTTCACTTGTGTAGACTAAAATTAATATTAAATTCTATCTTAGAACTTCTGTTAATGTGAATAATGGTGGCAAACTGGAATCTATGCACTGTCTTGTTTTACAGGATATCAGTATTTAAGGTATGATTTTACTATTATAGCATTATCTGTTTTGTTCAAAGGAACTGTTTTGTGGAGTCTCTGCAGATGTCATATGGCAACTTATGTGTTTTATTGCTGCAGTTTCTTTTAAATAATGTTGATGGTTTGTAATATGAAATGGAAGACAAAATATTAAGAGCCAGATAATCTTGGTGGGAAATTTAAGAACCCATCAACAGAGCTGCAAGTCATGAAGATACTCCACCTATCATTTTTAAAAGACATACTTTGACATTGGACCCTTAATTTCATTGCTTGTCCAAAGTGTTCTGTCATGAAAGTATTGTTTTAACTGTTATGCTAACAGAAGAATTACTGTGTATATGAGCATGGAAAATAAAACTGTGGATAACATAGTCTGGCTTGCAATCTATCCTACTTCAGTTGAGTGGCAGATCTGCTACAAGTATTCTTCTTTCTATCCAGTTCATTCTTGATTTGATTACTGGCAAAGCTGTAACCTCAGCCTTCTAGTTTAATGTAAAGAAGGGCTAGGGGTGACATAATAGTAGTGTTCCAATATCTAAGGAACTGCCACAAAGAAGAGGGGTCAACCTATTCTCCAAAGTGCCTGAAGGCAGGACAAGAAACAATGGGTGGAAACTAATTAAGGAGAGAAATCTAGAACAAATAAATTTCCTGACAGTGAGAACAATTCATCAGTGCAACAACTTGCCTCCAGAAGTTGTGAATGCTTCAATACTGGAAGTTTTTAAGAAGAGTGAACAACCATTTGTCTGAAATAGTATAGGGTTTCCTGCCTGAGCAGGGGGTTGTGTCAGGGTTCCAGCAAAGTCCCCCTTCTCCATTCAGCACTCAGAAAACAAGTTATCCAAGTAAGAATTTATTAGCGAAACCATGTTGGCACATCTGGGAAAAACCTGAATCTAAAGCCCCAGGTTTTTCCCTCCCCAAGAGAAAATCAAAGATCCACCTCCTAGCCATCCCCAATGATCACATGGCCCAATCTACTTCCAGATCAAATGGATGCCTTCCTTCTGGCACTCCTCTTCCAGGTGCAAGTTGACATGTCCTCGACTCTATGGGGAAGAATGTTGTTGTGTCTATACACCCCTGCTATATGTGAATATCCCCCCTCTCAATTTCCCAGGCACTAAAATGTGGCAGCCACAGAGGCCTTCTACAAATATGGCTCCCAAGACTGATAGGTTGGACTAGAAGACCTCCAAGGTCCCTTCCAACTCTGTTATTCTGTTCCTTCCATAGTCCTGCACTTCCTTTAAGATGGGTAGGCAAAAGAGTCTAACTATTCTGAAGAGCTGTTGCTTGTTTGATACTGCGAAGAGAAGGTGGGCTGACTACATTTATCAATTACAGGTAGCCCTTGACTTTACTTATGACCACAGTTGAGCCCAAACTTTTTGTTGCTAAGCAAAACATTTGTTAAGTGAGTTTTGCCCCATTCTACAACCTTTCTTGCCATGGATGTTAAGTGAATCACTGCTGTTGTTAACTTAGTAACATGATAATTAAGTGAATCTGGCTTCCGCATTGACTTAGCTTGTCAGATGGTTGCAAAGGTGATCACATGACCCTTGGACACTGTAAACATAATAAAAATGAGTCAGTCACCAAATGCCTGAATTTTTAATGCTTTAATCGTGTGAAAAACAGTCATAAATCACTTTTTTCAGTGCTGTTGTAACTTTGAATGGTCATTAAATGAACTGCTGTAAGTCAGGTACTACCAATACAGGATGAAACTTAAAAGAGGCTGCTTAGTGAGAAGCTGTTCTATGGGAGGAGCTCAGTGCTTCTGGATTATCCGACAGCACCTTCTTTCTCACTACCTTGTCAGACTCTAATACTAGCAGTCTGTTTGATTGGGGACTTGTGTCGGTTGTTAATGCAGGAGTAATCTTTTAGTATGGCTGTGTGAGTGTGGGTGCTTCAATGAATCTCTTCTGTTCGATTTGAGGAAGAAAAAGAGGACCAGGCTGCAAAGGAAGAGAGGAGGATTGTGGGGAGTTTATTTGATGTGGAAGTGTCTTGTTGGAAGGATCTTTAGGAGTTGAATTGGCAGAAACCTGGAATGGTCTTCAATATTTGAATTAGAGGAACAGGCAGAAAGGGGCTAGTAGGGACTTGATAGGAGAGAGAAAAGCCACTCCATGCTAACTCAACTATGACTTGGAAGTACGTATTTTTGGTTCCTAGAGCAGCCAAGGGTTTCATTAAGTCATTTTTCAGTTTTGTCTCAAAAGACGAAAAGAATAGCCTCGACAATTGATAGTCTATTGTTATTCAACAAAATCAGACCATATTAACTTTCTAAGCTCAACAGAACTGATAAAAAAAGCCTGCAGAGGTTTTGTACTTATTAACCTGTATTTCTTTTGTCTCAAAGGTGCTTTTTAAAAGGCAACTAGACTTTCTTAGTTATTTTCTTTGAAAATGTTTTGCTTCTCATCCATGAACCTTTTTCAGTTATGACAAAGCTTCTTGGACGAGAAGTGAAATGTTTTCAAGGAAAAAACTAAGGAAGTCCAGTTGCCTTTTGAAAAGTATCTTTGGGACAACCATGACCTGGTTGATTGAGAATCTCCATAGACTGTTTCTTTTCTTTTTAAAGTAGAACTGCAGGCAATTCTACACTCTTCTTAATAGAGAGCTTTAATTAAATCCTTCCCCAAATGCTAGTTTACTAAATCTCAGAATTTTGGCTCACTTTAATTATATAACTCCCAAGTACGACAGCTTTATTTTTATTTAGAATTTTTAACAAACTAAAAATGATTGCTTCCCATCGGCCTGAAATTTTTCAGAATGTGAGCTCTGGTGAGGGTCTAGATATGCTAGTCACACTTGGAAGCCTTGGGAAATAGTTGCCTGCCCTTTACCTGGACAAATTTTCACAGAAGTATTTTATCACCCTAGCTCTAGTAGCACAAAATAATGCCTGTAGGTTTCAGTCAGAACTTCGCTATCAACAAACCCTGTCTGTCTGCTGCTGAGGCATACTTCGGGCCTTCCTTTTCTCTTAGTTCTTCCATGTAATAGATACAGATTGGGTGGTCAATTTGTAACCACTCCTTCCTACCCAATTCTGCACGTTTTCTGTAATGAAGGAAAGCCTATAGCATAAAGGGGAGAAAGGAGTAAAAGGTTGGGTCAGGTTGGATTGTGGAAGTTTTAAAATCTTTTAAGAAGTTGTAACCTTATCAATACTGATCACTCCAGAACCTTTAAAAAATGCAGTTTATAATTATCAGCCCTGACTTGCATGTTAGAGTTTGTATGCCCCGGTGTCCCACTCTTGTGTCCAAGGCAGTGATTCATGACAGTACTGAAAATATGGAAAATGTTAAAGGAAGCCACTATTCATTGCTCTGAAACTATCCTGCATTGAAGTATGTGTGAAGAAACATTTTGAGAGACTGTCAAAATATGGAGGAGCTGTTTTTCCAGAATCAACCTAGAATGTTGAATAGCTCCATCTCTTTCTGAATATAGAAGAGCTCTGATAAACATGTTTTTGTAAAAAAAACTAGTCTTAACTAGTTTTTAACTAGTCTTAAGAGATTTTTATCTATGCTTCTAAATGATGTAGTTTGAGGCAGATTATTTTAAAGTAGATCCTTTTGCTTTTGATCTAGGTAAGAAGGCTGTTTTTTAATCGTCTTGAGTTTGATCATACTGAGGTAGTGTGAATAACACTTAGAAGAGCAATTATATGTTAATGTTTTTATTATACAGCTGTTTTTTGAAGTGCTAGAAATTAGTGCAGAAATTATATGACTATCAAATTGTGGTATCCTGTGATTTAATTCTACTAAGAAGCAAAATCTGATTATGTGTCACCAGAAAGCAAGCATATTTCTCCTTTGTACCTAAATATGTGAGTAAATAAATTTTTGTATATTTAATTCATTATATGTACTCATATTGCTAATCAAATTCATGGGAGGTCATTATGCATTCTTGCATAAATCAGTGTCCCAAGGGATCATGGAAATAATGTATTATCTTTAATAAAAACATCCCAAATGAAACAAATTAAATTGGCTTGGTATGGAAAAGAATTTGCTATTTGAATTTTGTAACAAAACGTGCATAGTCTCAAATGTGCTAATTTATTTCTGTAACATGGTGTGGTATGTGTTCCTCCCTTGTGGCAGTCCCAAATCTGATTCAAGATGGATCTGGGGCTGACATTTTGTTTGGTTTTAGCTTAATAAAATGTGCTTGCCCAGTCTATACAGCATGTGTTTCCTAAAGCACCATCAGAAATTTGCACGGTGGAATTGGATACAGCACCTTCCATATGCAGATCAGGACTATTCTTGAATGGGAACCAATTTAACTGGTGTACTTATTCTCCCAAGGAAAATGGTGACATTAGCTCAAAGTATAATAAACAATGATTCCAATGAAAAGACATCAGGTTCCATCCATCCAGGGAGGGATGGTTGTCAAGGCAACATCTGAATTATTATTTTTATTGGCTTTTTTAAAGGCCACTCTACTCCAAGAAGAGACTCGGCGGTATACAATAAATCTAATATGTATGTTAAAAACACAGATAAAAAGCATACCACTGCCCATACCAAATTATATTTCCTTATGTGCAAGAAGAACTCAACAGGGGCTCCACAGACATTCATTTTCATAGGATAGTTTTTACATCAAATCCAAACTTTGGCCCATCAGTGATCCATAGAGATCCACCAAGTAGCCCACTTTGGCCTTCCAAGTTAATTAGCAGTCAGCTGGCCAGAATTGTTTTAGCCGTGTCTTTTTGTATTCAGGTCGGTCAGCAAGATTGCAGACATGGATCTGGTTCATCAAAGTGTATATGTGATAGTACAAATAGCAATAAGAATTCAAAATCTTAGAAAATGAACAATAATAGTCAGTTCTCAATTCTAGTTATTGATTGTGAGTCCATGTGCACTATGCAAAGTGGAACTGTGTGTCGCACAAGCAATCCAAACATTGGGTTGATGATTTACTCCCTCCTAGCTGCTTAGTAGGCAAAGATTTCTTTGAAAAGAATCCTTTTGACCAGCTCATGCATGTGAAGTTATTACCATTGCCTGAGATTTGTAAAATAAGTGATAAAATTGTTTAATTTAAGGGTAGAAAATTCAGTTTAAAAGGACCTTTAAAAATGGAGGGGATAGGGAAGGCATACACAAATACATCATCATCACTGAGCAAGGAATCTCACATGCTCTTAAATATAAAAATACGAGAAGAGGTTTTATTTAATTGAATGGCCATTGTATTTTCTAAGCATTTATTTAGTGGTGCATGGTGTCAGAAAATTTGATAAACAGTTTTCTACATGTTTATATGTCCCCCAAAACTCTGGTCTTTGCTTTCTCCAGTTCCATGCTAGAACCCCCCCTCCCCCAGTTATCTCAAATAAGGAGACTGCTGCGTAGTGAGCTAGATAGAAATAAAACATATAATCTATATCTAGCGCCAAAGTAATCTTAAATTCTAAACTGCATTCAGTTTATGGCATTTCATTAAAAGTTAATTTGTATTATTGTGTAGTTGTACATTCAATCTGTCTTCCATGAGATCAAAGAAAGGTACATTGCATTCCCTCATCTAGGCTTTCCCTACAACCATCTAATGAAATGTTTGGGACAAAAGAGAGTGTTTGACTCAGAGTCATTTGTGAGTTTTTGTGCCAAAGGTGGACCTCAAACTGAATCTCCCAGTCCTACTCCCAACACCTTTACTACTACATCACATTTGCGCACATTTTAAGTGCATTAACTTATGTTTTTATAATACATCACAACATTGTTGAAAAATTCCACTATCATTAGTTTCTTCTGTCATATTGAATATAATTACTGAAATTAGATTATAAATATTAATTACAATTATTGAATTCAGCTTAAAGCATGAGCGTCCAACCCTTTGACTTGCCCGGGCCATATTGAGTGAAGAAGAATTGTCTTGGGCTGCATAAAATATATATAATGTAATTAATATATATAAATTTCATAATGTTAAAAGTTATGACCTTGTGGACTGTATTTCTAGCTGTTCAGGGCCACATGTGGCCCGTGGGCTGCTGATTGGACATGCCTGGTTTAGAGTAATTAAAGATGTTAAAATTAATGTTAAAATTAATATTAAGACAGATAAAAAGAACCAATGTATAGACAGGGTGGAAATTTGTATTGTCTGAAATAAAGATAAGCCATGATTATTTTTTTAAATATAGTAAGCCATATAATGTTATGAATTGAATTATACATAAAACATGTTCAAATAATAAATTAATGCTTGTATTTCAAATTTCTTTTTATTTGAGAATCCTTTTGGTATCTCCCCCAAATTTTCAGAATTGCCATAAAATTGGTTTACTTTGTAGAATTGAACCAGGAAGTAAAGGTAATATGGACTTTAAAACTTTGATATTTCTTTACAGAACATATTTATTTTCTCCACAATAGTGAGAAGTATGCTGGTCAATATTCTCAAATTAGATGATCGAACAATAAGATCAAACACTAAAATTCAGCACATTTCTGATTCCTCAAAGCAACTGAAACCTATTATTTCCTTGACCATAGATAACTGATTGGTTGTCTTAAAAAAGACAACCTTGTAAGTAATAAGTGCAATCTATCAAATAACAACCCATCTAAAATCTAGAAGATCAGTCCCTGCTGACTATTAAATGCTACATATGCATTTCTTCCATAATGCCTTTAGTAAGGATTCCCTGCATATCTGTGGCTTTGCGGTATAGAATTGCAAAGTAGGAAGCAACTGATAAACATTGCTACAACTCTTTAATATTTCTGGCAGCAGAAATATGCTGAGCTGGTAACATCAATGCTAAACCCAAACTTTAATTCACTGTGGCTCCCAAAGGAAAGCATTATTGTGACTAGTTCACAATGTACTTTAAGGTAATGGAATCTCTCCCAAGGAAAATAGCAAGCGTATTACCACAACATTATTGATACTCTAAAAAGCCTGTCATAATATTTCTAGGACTGCATTAAGAATTATGGTAAAAGAGGCCTCCCAACTATCTTGGAAAGGAAAGAAAATGTATTGCTACTTTAAAAGTTAAACAAAGATATTTTTTAAAAAATGATACAAGTTGCAAAATGGTGTATTTCTACTTTTCATTTGAAAAACCATAGCGTTTGGCGTGACTAATGAGAAGAGCAAACATAACTTTTAAGAAATTTGCAGAGTAATTTATTAATGCTAGATTATGGAGAGGACATGTTGGTACAGTGGTATGCTTGGATATATTACCGTAACTGCCACATTTCATTCTCTCTTCACTGCTAGTGAAGAATAGAGGAGTACCTTGATCTTCTGCTCTGGTATATTGTGACTTAGCATAACCATTTATAATCCTTGCTGTGGAAGAGTGAGATTACAGTCAAACTGATTGCATTTCATCAAAATGCAGATGCTTTATTACTTTATTTCTAAGAAGTCATGTAATTTTGCCTGAGACTGGCTTGCACTTGTTAACACGAACATATTAATTTAATCTAAACATGTTAAATCTTCTCACTTTTCTAGATCATTTTGGTCTCTTATGAAAATTTAAAATTTGCACATGAGCTTATATATTTTGAGTGCATCATCCTCTTCCTCATATCTATAGTCATTCATTCCCTTTTCCTAGCTAGTGCAGGTCTTGCTAGCATTTTTCCCTTAAGTGCAGGTTCCGCTACTGTTTCTCCTACAAGTGTAGGTTTTACAATCAACTACCATAGGTCTTGATCCATTGGTTGCAACAGGAATTGGCTAACTGGTTTGTCGACCAATCTTGACATTGTAGGCTGAAAGAAGAGTTGGCTCAAAGTCACCTAGCTTAGATTTTCATACCTAAGGTGGGACTATAATTTATAATCTCCTACTTTTTAGCCTGGTATTTTAACCAATGGTCCAAGCTGACTGTCCAAAATATATTCAGTCATATATTTTCAGGTATCTCAGTTATCTCTGTCTACTTGTATAATATATTTCTAACGTTCATCATCAAGAATTATTGTAATCAGATATTTATTAAAATAATTACTTTTGTTACCCACAGAGTTTGTTAGGACTAGGACAGCCTAGAAATATCAGTTTATCAATCAACCAATCTGCTTATTAATAATTATCATGGCATAAGAAAACTTTGATAGAGCCTAACTAGTTCACTGTTACCACCAATCAGGATTTCTAACTTAAAATCTATTGCTGCTTTAATTGTGACACATGAGAAATAACAACCATAAATTTTAATTGTTACTTTGAAGAAGCCATTTGCCTTGTGAATTCAACCCTTTTTTCAGTGCCTAAATGGCATCTATCTAGCTTTGCTTCCCTCATTTTCATCCAGTTTTCCTTCCTTAATTCAAGGATAATGAATTAATTCAACTACCTTTTTGGCTGGGCCCTGCCCTTTCTTGAGAAAATGTGGTAGATTGATATGTAAAAGAATGAAGAGATAAGTAAGTATTTATACATACATAAGCAGATACATATAAACAACAACTGTGTGTCAAATTCTGTAATGCAGGGGTTCCTAACCCCCAGTCCGTGAACTGACCAGTCCACAGCATGCCAGAAACTGGGTCGCACCAACAAGTGAAGCCCCATCCACAAGATGCAGGCAGCATTCGAAACCATGCCCCCTCCAGTCCGTGGAAAAACTGCTGTCTACGGAACCAGTCCCTGGTGTCCAAAAGGTTAGAAGCTGTAATGATTGATGGATATTACCTTGGGATATAGGAGGAAGAGCTTCAGACTAGACAACTGCTAAGCAAAAAGTATAGCATGGGAAGCATTTCAGAAGGCACCCTCCTTTAAAAGTAAAGCAATAATAATAGCACTTAGACTTATATACTGCTTCACAGTGCTTTACCGCCCTCTCAGCATATTGGCCCCAACAATCTGGGCCCTCATTTTACTGACTGCAGAAGGATGGAAAGTTGCAATACTGCTTTCTAACCACTGTGCCACCAAAGGGAGGGGGAATACTCTGAGACTTGCAAGATTCTGTTAATGTACTCTTGCATTAAAGATATAGTTAATATTCATTATTGTGCATCTAGTCTGGATTACTGTCTATATTAAAGGTGGGGAAATGGATTTCAGCTGGATTTGATAAGCTAGAATGATAGGGGAGAAGAGCTCAGCATTGTATCGGAAATTAGTCTAGGCTTATAATATTTTTACCAATCTACAATTGGTTTGCAGGGCAGGGTACCTTAAATTCAGGTAAACACCACAAGAGTAAATATTCCTCTGTATTTTCTAGATAAGATGAGTGCTGCTAATATCTTAATATTCTTCTGTTTGAAAGGAGGAAGTTTTCTGCTTGTTCTATCAAACTATTTCGGACTAAGTTGTTGCTCTTTTTGCATAGAGCTCCATCAAGTTCATGCCCCTCTTATTTTCCTTTAGAAAGCAATACATTCCAAAACGCTGAGGGAATACTTCAGTTCCTCAAATACATCTCTAACACTGCCTTGTGGCAAGAGGCTGGCTTTTACTGAAGATGCTTTGATCTCCAGTTAAAGTTTAACTTCAGTCCAGTGGGTCTGACTTCTTTGATAGTCCTTTATAGCTTTCATTTGTTCTAGAGGGGGAAACTGAACTGCTTAGTGGTGGTTTTTCACCAAAGTTTTGAATGTCCACATGCTATGATGAAGCTAGTGTGAATCTGTTCATTCTTTTAAATAGAGAATTCTGGACATTGAATGGCAAAGTAAATTAAATGTAGTCACTAACAATTTTAAGTCCTGGAGATGGGAATCCAAGTCTGCAGCCAACTAAATGTCTTACTGTCACAGAATTGTCTATCCTTTGCCTCAGACATCATTTATTGTCCTCACAACAGCTGCACTGGAATGCAGATTTACCAGGATCCTTTATGAAGGCTATACTTGTTCTTAAGGTTCAGTGTGGTCAAAAAGGCTGGCATACTAGGTCCTTGACTTGCGACCACAATTGAATCCAAAATTTATGCTGCTAAGTGAAACATTTGTTAAGTGAGTTTTGCCCCATTTTATGACCTTTCTTGCTACAGTTGTTAAGTGATTCACTGCAGTTGTTAAAGTTAGTAACACGGTTGTTAAGTGAATCTGGCTTCTGCCATTGACTTTGCTTGTCAGAAGATCTCAAAGGCTGATCACATGAGCCTTGTAACTGTCGTAAATATGAATCAATTGCAAATCATCTGAATTTTGGTCATGTGACCAAGGGGAATCTGCAATCATTGTAAGTGTAAAAAAAGGTCATAAGTCTGTTTCAGCAATGTAAATTTGAACAGTCACCAAATGAACCATTGTAAGTCGAGGACTATCTGTATTCAGCTGTGCTGCCACTTTTATAGGGATCTATGCAACATACTTGTGCCTCTTTTGGTAAACTCTCTGAGGCCAACCAGATAAATTTCTTCTTCCTTATTTACTTATCATAGGCAGTCTTGTATACAGCAAAAATTTGCACCGTACAGTTCAGGAACAGATAATAAAAAGACAATAGCTAAGCTGGTATTCCATCTCTCTGCCTAGTTGCATATAACCTTTTGCTTTTATATTATTGTATTTATATCTTATGTTGTATGTTGTATTATGTTTTCTACCGTTTGCATTCTTTGTTCTTCTGAATTGTTTTGTGCTGTTGGTCTTTGGCTGTACCTCAGATGTAATTCATTCATTTATTGTTCATAATTATTTTCAAGCATTGTGATTTATTTTCCAAGAGGACTATGTGTCATAATTCATTAACTTGTTATGTATGAGCAATAGCATTTAACTATTTCATGAAATTTTTTCATTTCCTTATACAGTCTTTCATTAATGATTTTAATCTCTCACATAAAACTTACTGTTTTTGAGTTTTAAATAGGATTAAACCATACAAGAAAAAGACTTGAAAATATTGAACAGATTTGATTTCAGTTTTAATTTTCTTTTTTATTTATTGAAGGAATCTTCTCCAGTTCTCAACATAAATGTCACTGTAGCTAATGAAATAAATAGTGCAATAAATCCATAGAAATATATAAATTCAAGAACGACAGCATAATAAGAATCACATCAGTAATAAATGAGCTAAAGAACAGGATAAATTTATTAATTTATGACCAGACAGGACGTCCTCCCTCCCTAAAAACTAGAAATAGGTGATGGGTAAGTCCTGGAGATGCCATTATGTCTCCAGAACACAATTTGGAATTCTCTTTCTAGTTGTGGCTTGTTGAACCCCAGAAGGCAGCTGAATTAAAAGGAAGCCCAAAAATCATCAGTTGAAGATCCTTGTGCTCAAGTGAACAGATGCAGGAAAATCTAACAGTCAAGCAATGTATTTCAGGAAAAAAACCTATACTAAGACAGCATAGAACAGGGGTCCCCAACCCCTGGTTCATGGACCGGTACCAGGCTATGCAAGAGGCGGAAGCGCACAAACATTCCCCCCACCCCCACTCCTGCAGCCACTGGTCTGAATAGCCAGAAAGTTTGGGTACCACTGATCTACAAAAAAACCTGGAGTAAGAAACAGCACATATGATTCAACTTGGAGATGAATGAGGCCAATACAGCATTTTGCTGTAAGATTTTAACCTTAACACCCATCCTTGGTCAGTAGCCTCACAGCTGTATGCTTAGTTAACTGCATTTCTCAGACTGCTATTAAAGGTAACTCTTCATACAGAGCATTACAAGAATTTATCAAGGCAATGATCTGATGTAATGGCCACACTTTCTGTGTCTGGAAAAAGGCTGTGGCTTTTAAAGAGTTTATTGACTTTTACCATGTAAGAGTCTAATAACTAGCTGTGTTAGATCAACAAATAAGCTAAGCTGTTCTGAGTTCAGTTGAAGTCTAAAAATTGATGCTGTAATTGTCTTCCAAGTGCTTAAATGTTTTGAATCTTGTTTATTATGCATTGTACTTAAGATGAAATTACTTTAAAAAGAATTTTTGGAGGCTCTGGGAGAAGTGACTATAACAGGATATCTAAAAGTAGTTTAGTTTTCATTTAGCAAAACAGCTCTAACTTGATAATTAAAGGCTGAATGTTTTGAGACAATAAATCCAAGTTTTGAAATGCCCTTCCAGCTATGTGTATTTACATGTGTGTGTATAAATAATCTGTGGGCTTTCAGTAGCATTTAATGCTTATATTTTGGGGTGTTGGGATTTTGAAGAATCAATGCTTTTGGTTTTACAAAATTGCTGGAAGATTCAGTAACAGTTTCTAACTTCTAAATTGCCTTTGGTTTACAGCTGACATCATTTTCCCCAGAAGTTGAGATTAGGATCTGGATGGTTTAGTGCTGATGTGCTGTCCTTAGACCATAAAGCTTTCAGACTCCATGCAGTTGCTTTGGACACATGATCAATTAGAAAACATTAAAATGCAGTACACTAAGAAGAAAAGATTAATGTTACCCTAAAGTATTCCATACCGAGGCTTTTCTGGTTTAATTCATTCATGGGTAAAGCCCATTGGTATCTAAAATTCCCTAGGCTACTCAATGAAAGCATTTGTGCTTGTTCTGTGACAGAACAGCTATAGGAAAAAGGCAGAGACAAATGGTTGCATTATGCTGATGGAAGAGAGATTGCATTTTCAACATTTGTCATCTCATTCAACTTGGTATGAGATTTTCTCCAGACAGCTTTTTAGGTGGATTTATCAGTGTATTTTTTTTTCTCTGGGTCTTAAAAAAGTAATCAAGTATATTGAAAAGGTATTTAATTTCTGGTCTTCTGTTTTAATGCTCATATCATGTAATGAGTTGTGCTACTTGCATCCTGCCACTAATATTGCAGGATTTACATGAATTTTCATGTGTGTTGAAAGCCACACACAGTAAAAAAAAATAAACATAAGAAAGTGGTCCAGTTGCTAACAACATATTGATTTGATTGATTTTCGATGATGATCTTTTGTCCTCTGAAAACTGGAGTAATTACGACTTTACAAACCATAAAGATGGGCAAGATGAGATTTATTTATTTCCCACCTTTATTAGTTTCACAAATAAGTCAAGGTGGCAAACATATCCAATACACCTCTCTTCTCCTATTTTTCCTACAACAACCCTACGAGGTGAGTGGGGCTGGGAGAGTGACTGGCCCACGGACCCCCAGCTGGCTTTCAGGACTAAAGCAGGATTAGAACTCATGGTTTTCCAGTTTCTAGCTTGGTGCCTTAACCACCAGATCAAACTGGCTCTATGATGGAGAAAAACCTTATATAACACATACATCTAACTAGCAGTAGATGGTGGTTTTGTCTTGTGAAACAATGCTAGGGGTAAAGAGAATTCACATAGGACTTTTTAAAAAAAAATAGTTTAGGACTATTTGGGATCACTTAAAAAAAACGATGACAAAAAACAAATAGCTGAATTTGCTTTATCTTGTCTTTAGCTAACAGAGATCTGATAGTCATTGCTTTTCTCTTGCAATTTTTTCCTATAATATCTTTAACAATGAGCATAGTTAAGCTGAAAAGCAGCTGTACTGATTCATCCTGAAGAGAAAGAGAGATAAGAATTAATCCCTTTTTCTCAACTTCCAAGGTCTTTAAGATCCACCAAAGGGTTACGACAGGAACAGAAAGTTCTCCATGAAGTGTAGCAGCTGGTGTTTTCATTTTTAGTTTGCATACTTTTCATAAACGTTCTAGGAGTACCAATTATCTTATGGGGGCAATTTTACTTACCTATAAGAAAATAAGTTTAATAGGGCCTTAGTCTAAATTAGGCATCTAGATATCGTACAGAAAAAGTCAATACAGGCGAAATCACATAAGAAACAATAATATATGCATTTTTAAAGCTATACAGTTTGAATGTATGCAATATCAACATTACGGGAGAAAAGAAATAATTGGGATACTGCAATAGGTTGTATATCATCTGTTACTATGTAGTTAATAGTACTGTATATTACAGAATTGTTATCATTTTATAATGTCATATTGTTATGCAGCTTTGTACTATGTATTTGTGTAAAGAGAGCCAGTTTGGTGTAGTAGTTAAGATATGAGACTAGAAACTTGGAGACTGAGTTCTAGTCCTATTTTAGGCACAAAGCCAGCTAAGTAGCCTTGGGCCAATCACACTCTTGCAGGAAAGAGGCAAAGGCAAACCACTTCTGAAATTTTGCCAAGAGAATTGTAGAGACTTGTTCAGGAAACCATCGGGAGCCAAAACCTGACTCAAAGGCACTGCCTCTCAAAAAAAAAATGTGTAAAAGTATGAATGGGCATGAAACATACAATACATATGACCCACTCAAACTAAGTGATAGAGGCAGAAGAATTGGTCTAAGGACATAAAATTCTATGGAAAAGTACAGAGTGAAAATTCTTAAAAAGATACCAGCAGATATGGTTCTCAAAATAAGCTATGATTCTTAACCAAAATGGCAAAATAAACCATTAATAGCACCATTAAAGATGATTTCCTAAACAAAAAATGGCTGTATGTGAGCTGAATAATGGTGGAAAAGTATCAATAAGTATAAATATAAAGATGGGACTAACCAAGCTAAGGTGAGGCTATCCAAGCTTTGATGGAAGTTACACAGGTACAGTAGATGAGAATTGTTGTATTTGGGAACTATAACTCAGAATGAGATGCTTTGCTTGGTGGGTATCTCACATGGACTCTTCTAGAACTCAAACCTAGCTTGTCCAGCTACCTAAGTTAATGGATGGGTGACTGAAATGTTAAATTCAAAAACTAAACAATAGAAGTGGTAAATTTCATTCATCTTCATGTGTGCTGAATGCCTGTTTCATTAGGAACAAATAACAATGAAAATACCATAAAGAAACCTTTATAACTTTTTGTATGACACTTCTATTTGGTTTAAGTTCATGGAGTCTTTCTTGGGTTTGTTTAATAGTTAGGCTATCCTAGAATATTTATTAAATAAATTTAGATAGCCACCCAGCTTACATATAATAACTCTGGGTGGTGTACAACATTAAAAATCCACCGTTAAAAAAAATAAGAATATCTGCCTAAAGTCACCTCAAACAGTAAGAAGGGTATATACATTTAATAAACAAATTAATAAATTTATCCTTTCCCACCCCTGTGGTGACAACAACAGAATCAAACAAGCTACTTGATAGGCTCCAAGGCTTTAGGGAAAAGCAACAGGGTGGAAGCCAATCTCATATCTGGATAAATGTACTTACTTGAGAGATGTACTTCCTTGAGAGCTGGACCCACAACATGCCCTGCCTTCCTGCTCTGATGGATTGGGTAGATTGGGCAGAGGCAGTCCATCAAATAAAATAGTTTTAAGTTATGTAGAGCTTTAAAGAAATATACAGTTTCAATGCATCACCTGATTATTATTAAAGTCATTACTTTACTTGGGAATGTGACTTTGAATATATTTAAAAATAAATCTGTGGTGAATATAGTCTGGATTCCCAGGAGGGAGGTGTTGAATTACAGAGTGAAAAGAGGCAGCAAAGCATGAAATGGTGGTTGGGAGTCAGAGGAGTAAGAACGGGTCCTCCATAGCTATTCTCAGAGTTATCTATACTGTTGTAAATAGTTGCTTTAGTTTGGCAAGATTTCTGTCTATATGTGAGGAACAATAAATACTACTATATTCAGAAATAATTCCATGTGTCTTTCTTGGTCTTTGAGCTGCCTGACAATCTTTATTCAAATTCTGCTGCAAAAGCCCTTTCATACTATGTCTCTGTGCAGAATTTCATGCAGAAATATTTTTCAAGATGGACTTTTGTTGAAAAATTTTCAGGATTTGCATGTTTGGAAAGACTAGTCAATAGAAGACTAAAGATAAGACAATGTACTCATGTAGTTCTTTGATAAAATGCAAAATATTTTTTTTATAAAGCATGATTTGACTCTCCCTCTAGTGGTGAGCAAATATTACAGTGCATCTGAAATGAATAGTAAATTTCTAGTAATACTTTTTTTAAAAAAATATCTTTAATGAGATACTTTGTCAAAGGGATAGGAACAAAAACAAATTAATACATCAATTTGCATTCACAATGCAGTCCTAGACTAAGAGATGAAAAAATAAGATTGGCAGATGTTTTCTCTAACGCTAGAGAAAGCCATTTTATTTTTATAAGTTTATGTCTTGATCAAAACATTAATTTATGGGATATATTTTTAAATAAATATGATTTATGGCTTTTCTTTCTCATCAAAAATAATTGTCAGAATGGTTTGCAACATGCCTTTTTATGTATATTTTCCCATTTTTAATTGTAAGTATGTATAATCATAACCGTATTTATAATAATATTTTTTCCATTCCTGTATTCTACCAGTATGGTTGAAATAGCAGAATTAAGTTAAGTGCTGCTGATTTGGTTTCATCTATCTGGGGATAAAAATGACGGTATGTTGCATATTTATTATAAGATTTTTTCATCTACTGAAACTTATTAAGATGAAAAAATACAGTTTCAGTTACTATTACTATATTATGCAAGCAAACATCACCAATATCAAAAGTAATGGATAATATCTCTTCTGGCTCTTTCACTGAAGTGACATATAACCTCTTGCAACCCATTTAATTTTGCCCATGTTATTTCTTAATCCGCAAATGAAGTAAACATGTTGATTTCACAGTAATTTTTTTTGATAGCTTAAAAATAGTTACATCCTTAATATCTGAAACTTCATTTAAAAAGAGCAGTTGAAATAATGACATGAAAGTTACAGTTATGAAAAAAAGACAAAACATCATTGTTTATAAAATCCTCTTTAAAAAATAAGGGGAGGAGCACAATTGTGATTTGTTGGTAGTATTAAATACTGGCATACTGGAATATTGGCATTATTCACAATAGTTGTGAAGGACAATTTGTCAGATGCATGCTAAAACTTAGCATGATAATTTAGCAGATTTTATCATGTATGTAAAAAAAATATAGTCTGCCTATACTTATAGTTACTTGTGACTAATTACAAATCTACAATTTCTCAAATTATGTTTTAACCCAGGGGTTCTCAAGTGTGGGTCATAAGCAAATTTGAGGTAGTCAAAAAACAGGAGCCCTGCCCGATCACACTCTTGCTTTACCTGGCCAAGCTATCATCACCCACTCATCGGAATGCTTCCCACTTTGGACCGTACCACTGAAGCCTGTTGAATTATCGAAAATACAATGCCCAGTGTTGAAGACAAGCATTGCATGTAGTAAATCTTACATGACAAGCAGCAAAATTGGAAGAGAGCGGAGCAAGCATTCAGGGTTTTTTTACTGTTCTATATTCTGCCAGTGGTGATGGGATGGAGAGAAGATGATAGAAGAAAAAGTGGTGGCAAGCAGGGTGAGCAGGTGCTGCCGGAATTTTGTCCCATTCTGCCATCAGCTAGCTTGTTTAGGCAGAACAAGAGTGATGGGACTGATCAGTAATTGGGGCTCTTAGATGCTGCTGAAGCATTGGTGGAGGACAGAAGAAGACTGATGGGGGAAGAAAAGAAACGATGGACAAGATGGACAGTTGCTCCCACAACACATCCTGTTCTGTCTGGACAGCCAACAGCTGTAAATGTAGGAATGCGATACAATGGGGCTCTGGCTTTGCTTGTGCTTATGCCAGCAACTCATAGACCAAATAGAAAGGCAAGAGTTCAGTGGACTGGTGGTGCTACCAGAATCCGAATTTGCATATTCATTTAGTGTGTCGTGGACCCAGCTAATTTTTCTTCTTCCCCTGCTGCTTCTACTTTTTCCACTTGCTCTGTTTCCTCTCCCACTTCCTCCAAACAATTTCTGCCCGCTCACCAGTGAGGCTCTCACTTTCTGCCATAACTGTGTGTTCCATTCTTTAGGGCTATCTGATACATTCTATCTTATATATGGAACCGAGTTGCAAAGTGTGTGCTCTTCCATTAAAAATTGTATATTTTCCTAGTTAGAAGCCATTTACTAACGTAATTAGAGATAGGGATGTGTTGCCTTTCCATTCTTCCTTGCACCTTCCTTTCTGTCAACCATGGCCAGTGTGGTGTATTCTGCCCTCCCTCATCTTCTAAGCTTTGCCCTTCCCCTCCTTCCTCTGCCACTGATATCTCAGCATGGCCCGTTCCACTCTCCTACCCGCTGCAAATCATTCCTTCCCTTCTACTCTGTGTTCCTTCAACTGCCAGTTTAGCTGACTTCCTACTGCAGTTATATTTTTGCCTGGGAAGACAGTATTTAGATCTGTACCTTTAACAAAACACATCTATTTTGGTCTCTATTTCAGCCAGAAACATGTTTCTGAATGCATGTTTTGTTTTGTGCATTGATTGTTCTGCAAATTCCTAGGGACAATAGTCAGCATTTAGCAGAGTTAGATTCACTGAGATAGATGGTTTTAGGCAGGCTTCACGTACAGGACTCTGTTCTGTTGAGTAAGCTCTAGGAAAAAGTTGAGAAGCGCTAAAGCCTAAGCACTTTATCACATGGTCTCAGCTGCCTCTTAAAGATGAAGCACATGTTTTTCTGGGATCTCATGTCTACCATGTAGACCCAGGAAAAATTACAACTTCTTTAAGGAGGTATTGACAAGTGCAACATAGAAGTCCTCTTTGAAGGGCTCCAGTTCTGAAAGTCAGCACGTCCCTATCTCTAATTACGGGTAGTAATTAGAGCAGTTTCATGCAAGGAAAGTATGAAGTGAAAAGGATTGTAGATTGTTAGAATAAGTTGGTGATCATGCAAGACACCGAAGCATAATTATTGTATAGCAAAGCTACTGCTCTTAAATAAAGAACGCTTCAATATCTTGAAATTGGTTGTGACATTCTGTGTGTTCATGTGTGAATGGATGCACAGGATTCTAGTAGGGCCTTGGCAAAATATAATTGAAACATTTAATATTTGTATTCTGATTAAGCTGAAAGACTTCTCTTTGTATGTGAAAAGAACTGGTTTTCAGCCAGAATATGCAGACAGGAAAGACTGTTTTAATTAGAAGTTTAATCTGGCATGGAACTGGATTAACTCTCCAAAGCCCTGCTGAGCATCTACTCATTTTACCAGCTGGTGTGTTTCTTTTTACAGATGCATTTTTATCTTTTGAGTCTTTTTCCTCTTTCCACACTATCCGTTTGTCAGATAATAAACTCTGAGAAAATTACAGCTTGTCATTGCTGAATGCAATAATGTTTCTGAGAATTCTTTCCTTACCACTAATGTATACTTTGATCAAGCTTATCCAGTGTTCTAGGCCTGATGGTATTTCTTTTAGAATATATAGTATTGGCTTTATTCTGCCTGAGCAAATAGAAACTGACAGTTTTATGGACAAAATCCATTGCAGTAATTTTGTGAAACAAAATAAGAATGAAAAACATTTTACAGAATTGGATATGTGCAACACAGTGGGTATAAATGCTGTTTACTGGGGAAAGCTGTTACTAGTTGTGCATTTAAACAATCTGTGTGGAATAATAGTACTGTGTTGTGCCTACAGACTTTTTAAATATAAATCATATTTTTAATGAATTACAGCCATCCATTTACTAAGACCAACATTGAAAAGTTCACATCTTGCCATAAGTGGCTCTGTCAGGACTCCAGGAGCACCCACAAGTGGATAGTCCTCTAATTACTCTTGCCATTGTGGAGCCATCTCCTATGGTCTGCTTCTCAACCCAGACCTTTTTGTCCCTTATTCACAGCGAACATTTATTTCTGAAAGATGTTGGAAAGATTCTAGAAGGCATCAGTGAAGAAATAAACCTACTTTATAATAATCGCCTTCCTGCTGCATATCAGTTTACGTACTTTTGAAATTGACACTATAAAGCACCAAATATTAACTATATTCTTTTTTAAAATATATATATACAAGCCATCTTAGCTCAGCATAACAACTTCAGCGTTTTCTTTTGGCCATTAACAAAGACTTTCATAAAAGTATAATAAGTTTACTATATCTTCCCCAACAAAATGTCTAGCTCTACAATAGAATTGAGCCATTAGCTATAACTGACATAATTTTGGTATTCTTTAATGTGACATTCCTAGTACTGTAGTCATCAGTTCAGGCAGAAAGATGTATGGAATTCTACCAATGTACTTCCTGTTGAATTGCTTGCCCTGGAATTGCCCACTTCTTAGTTTTTTAGCTAAGATCATGTATAGTGTAGTTTTTCCCCAGGAAATGTGATTCTCAGGCCAGATGCCACCTTTGTTCCAAAGGTGTTATTGGACTTTTAGTAAATTGAATTGTTATGCTTTTTGTCTCTTATTTTACTTGTTCTTAGAGGTTCTTATTAGCATAGGCAAATAGCATAGTTGCCTAGACTGGGTCCACTACAACTTTTCTGTATAGGCTCTATAAGAGTGATTTTCATGTCAATAGTGTTATTTCAAGGAATAGCTCTCCTCAATCTCTGTAAGGCCAGACATCCAGAGATATATGGGTGCTAAACGTTTGCGAACCCTTTTAAATTTTCAACATTTTTGTATAAATATGGCCTAAAATATATACTAGCACCATAGGGATAAGATTTTTATGCTGCAATACATGGTTTGCCTGCCACCAAGCAACACTTTTCATTCAAGCCAAAAAGTTCTATTTTGATTTCACAGAATATTCTTCCAATAGCCTTTTGGCTTATCCACATGATCTTTCACAAACTATAGATGGGCAGTGATGTTCTGTTTGGAGAATAGTGGCTTTCTCCTTGCAAGCCTGCCATGCATGCCATTGTTCAGTGTTATCCTGATGGTGATCTCAAGAAACCTTGGCATTCACCAGTGCAAAAGAGGACTCTTTAGTTCCTTAGATGTTACAGTGGGTGTCGTGAGATTTCCTGCAATGTTACACACTGTTGTTGATATCTTGATTAGTCATCTACGCCTGGGGGAGGGTGACAGTAGTGTTCAGTTGCCTCCATTTGTCCATGATCTGCCTGACAGCAGAATAATGGAGTCCAAACAATTTGGAATTTTTTGGAAATAGTTTTGTAACCTTTTCCAGACTGGTAAGCATCTACAATTGGTTTCAGAAATATCCTTTGTTCAAGGACACACAACTATGTTGTGAAGATCAGATTTTGAAAATAAATACACAGAATTCTGTTCTTTAAATAACACAGGACCTCTCATTGCACTTTCATCCATTGAAATATCTGCATCTAATTTCCCCTTCATGCTCAAAAACCAAGAATTGCACGTGCTAATTCTTCTCTAAGCCAAGTTCTTTACTGTTTTCTCACCTAAAGTCAGAATCTTGCCAGATTAAGCACACTACTATCTACATCTACCATAGAACTGTGGTGGCACAGTGGTTAGAATGCAGCATTATAGGCTAATTTACCGACTGCAAGCAGTTCAATTCTCACCGTTTTAAGACTCAGCCTTCCATCCTTCTGTGGTTGGTAAAATGAGGACTCAGATTCTTGGAGGCAATATGTTGATTCTGTAAACTGCTTAGAGAGGACTGTAAGTCATTATGAAGCGGCATATAAATTTAAGTGTTAGTGCTATACTCTGAGAAGTATGAGGTGGGGCTATCTTCACCCTCTTTCTCTCACACAAAATATCTGAAGTGAATTGTCTTCTATTTCTCTAGAGTGCACCCTCTCCCTCTTGGGAAATCAGCCTACTACATTCCATCACACCTTCATATGAACTTGTAATCTTAGAGGTTGATATACTTTTGCCATACAAACAATTATTTATTCATTTTCTTCAATCAATTAAAGAGCATGTTTTGCTTGCTACTTTTCATACATGTGATATACAATGATACAACACTATTTTTAAAAAAAGATGCTTGTGTAGTCAAGTCCCATACTTCCCTGCTTTCCTTGCTGGGTCAACAACTGCAGTGCTTAACTTAGGAGTAGAGGGGAGCAAGTATATTTTTAAACATTTACAAAATAATCCCTCCCAAACCTCAGTTATAATAAATTTTGTTGTAAACTTCTATGAAGATACAGAATATATGTGTAAATTGCATGAATGTGCACTTAAAGAGCCTGACTAAAAGACCAGCTGTGTATTTCTTTTAATTAAACTTTAACATAATTATCTGTAGTAAGTGAGCCAGGTTCCTATTTCATAGTGCATTTTGTACACATGTCTGGCTATTTTGCCTGAAAATCTAGTAACTTTGAAGTTTTTGCAGGCTGCACGCCAGGTTCTAATGCATGCCAGTGATTTCCTGCTAAAAAGAATATTGATTCACAATGCATATGTATAATGAATCAGTTCTCAGAAAAGAGGCATCAGGTAGTCACAGGCAGTGGAACATTTTAGAAAGCCATGTAACAGCCATCCTTAGTGATTCACAATTTCCTTCTAAACATTATAATTTCTATTATGAGAAATAGACATCAGCAGAATGAGGAAGTAGCATCTTTTTCTGGGCATTTGTATATACTTTGCATAGGTATTAATCCTTACCACAGACTATTCATATGAATGTCCTAGTTTAAAATTCATAATGTGAGAAATTAAGGAGGGGTGATAAATATATTATGCTGCACAGCTGTGATTGCTATGCAGAGTATATAAGCAAAATGAACCAACACTGAATTAGATGTTAATTAAAATTTTAATGAATTTTATTCATTTAAATATTCTGAAAAACAGTCTGAAATAGAGCAGAGTATAAAGATTAAAAGGAAAAAGAACATCTCATATATTTCCAAGGGGTCTGAAATGTTTGGTGTGTTATAATATGTTACCTGCAGATATATACTGTTGTATGTAGGTATTGGTGCATGATCTTGTAATAAAGCTGTATTAATTAAAAAATGCACCTGTTTTTCTTTTGAAGTCCAGAATGGCTATATAAAAGATGCACAAAATAAAAGTATAGTAAGATGAATTATAGCATTTGTTCATGCTGGCATTTAACAATACATTTAATTGAAAATTAATAACTCAACATCTTTCTAGGTTCCGTATATAAATATTTGTGTATGTGTATATATATATATATATATATATATACAAATGTGACACTTGGGTGGGTTATCTGATGGTAATAAAACTAAAGTTTTCAGATCACTAGCTCCAATTTTCAGACAGCTGCTGCATTAAATTGTATTTAATGATATCAAAACCCAGCTGGAGTTGCCTTAGCTGACTTTGCTTACCAGTGTAGAGAGCACTAGGTGTGTGTGTTGGAGTGTGAAAATAACACTCTACATAAGCTATCAGCAGTGCTGTTTGCATTCTTATCTCAAAATGTTTTTGCTTCCTGTTGGAGAAAATAAATACTTTGGACATTGTTAGTAAATACTGATTCATTAGTCCAATTCTATTTATAGTAAAGTGTTTACAGCAGTCACTAATTATTTATATATATGAGGATAGCCTGCTAATGTGTTCATGTCTTACAGATAGTCCTTGACTTCTAGTCCTCCAATTAGGACGGAAATTTTGGTCACTAACCAATGCAGTCACTAAATGAGTTGTCACATTTATTTTTACTGTTAAGTGCCATTAAATGACTCGTTTGGGAGGTTAAGTGAATCATGCAATCGTTAAGCAAATGTGACTTTTCAAATGGATTTTTCTTCTGGGAAGCCGGCTGGGTAGGTCACATATCACAACTACAGGACCACAAGACGTAACTATCGTAAAAGCGAACAGGTTGACAACAACCCAAATTGCAATCTCGGGATCAATGAAGGTGGTGCAACAGTTGCAACTTTGTGGATGGATCTTAAGTCACTTTTTTTTCAAGGCTGTCATAACTTCAAACTGATAGTTAAACCAACAGCTGTAAGTCAGGGACTACCTGTAATGTGGTCTAGGGCAATTTATTTCTAATAGTATTTAATTGCATGAGATGAATATAAGGTAAGATGTTCCTACCACTGTTCGACAAGTAATGCCAGCGCCAAACAGTTCATGTACTTCCACAGTTTCTTGTGGAAGAATTTACAATGTACTTTTCCATTAGGGAATGTCATTACAAACCCATTATTTTCACTACGCTTGGAAATATTTATTTCAGGTAAGTCACCAATATATCATATTACCTGTTATCTTCAGCCCATAGAGATGGAATAATATATACATCTATTCATGGTAATAAATGTTTTAAAGCAGTACTGTTACTACTATGTTTTTTCTTTTCTGTTTTGGCTTTGAAGAGTTGCTGATTATCCTAAGGTGACAGGCTAATCATGCATATGCTAAAGAAACCCTTATTAGATTGAATTCTCAGGCTGCCACTTCACATAGACCTGTGTTAGCTGTTCTGCGTGCTATCTGGGATCTTTTCAGCATCTTAGTGGGATGATGTTGTATGGCCTGACCAAATATTATTAACAAACCCACTTTACACTTCAGTTCAGTGTATGAAACATGCCTTGCTTACAAGTTTCTTGGTTTAATCCCTAACTTCTCCAGATACTAAAAAGAAAGGCTTCTATTAAAATCAGCCTGAGTAAGAAATATTGCTATTAGAAACCAATGGTCTAAGTCGCTTAAAGCAGCTTCCTGAGTTTTGATCATCTTAAATTTTTAAGACCACCTTCAATCCTAGAAATGATTGGGATATAAATCTAATCCCACGTCCCAACATTTAAATGTAAAATTCAGAATTCGTAAATGCATAGTTAATCATACAATTGTGCTGTATGCAAAGTGCTGGGAATTTATTGTTTGAGGTAAAATATGATGCTGGGTTCGATTTCCATGTAGCAAAAGTCTGTTCTTGGTTGTTCATACATAACCCACTTTGTAGTTGGGTTGCTTTCTGTCCTGCATGGATGTTGATATTCTTCACGGTAGAAATTAATTTATAGGAGTTGACGAAGAAGACACGATTTGGGGCTATTGAATCTAAACGTAGGCTCTTGAATACATTTGTTATTGAAATCAATATTATTAAATTTATAATGATAGTACTAAAGGTGTTGCATTTAGGAAAGTGAGAGTAGCATTTTACATTGTTTTTATATTATTTTTTTGGGTTGTCTTTCAAATATGTCAGCTAAATTAATGGCAGTATTGTCAATGTTAGAATAGATGTCCAAATTGAAAGAACTGTAATATTATCTGATTCTTTGACAAGGTTGGTGGCCCTCCATAATGGAAGAGTGAGATGTAATAATCTTTTGGTGATTTAATTTGATTTCTGAAACAGAATCATAGATAGTAATTTTTTTTTTTACTTTATGAGGATATTTTTGGGAATGAAAAAGTAGATCATGCAGCTGAGGAGAGCTTGTATAAAGCTGTTGTGGATATTCCTTTGCATTTATCTTCTTTGGAGATCAGTTGAGAGATTAGGGATGAATTTGGAAATAATGTGAGTTGCGGCTTATTGGGAGGAGAATTTATTTTCTTTATCCTAATTTCATATTTGTAGGGTTTTTACCGTCTGGGCCATAGGAAACAGATGAATCATTCTGGAGTCTTGTTAGGATACTGTACATTAAGGAGAAATCTCTTCAAAATGGATAGGGATACTATGAGATAGTGTGATGCTTGTTGAACAGAAGTTAATCTTGTCCTTTGGAATTGTTTGTCCTATGATAGAGACTTGTTGCTGCATTGACTCCCTGACTTGGGTGTTTGAGTTCTTTCTGCAAGAACAATGGTTCATAATACTGTAGAACAATTCAAAAGATCTTGTGGATGATTTGTGGGACTAGAAATTGTGATTTTATTCTGAGTAATTGAATTGAAATCATCTTTCAGGAGATGGCAATAAGAGGGTTTATATATGCTTGCAGTGTTTTATTTCCTTGGATCAGTATAATAAGGCTTCAAGGAGAAGATAGCAATTGTTTTGATCTGCTGGTTTTACTATTGCTTGGTCATTGAAAATGGGGAGCGCAGAGAATAGTGCATGGCCTGCCAGTAAACATATTAATGGAATAGCTGCAGGAAGTATAACTTGGCTATAAGGGAAAGAAGGGAAGACATTAGCTGAGCTCCCATCCTTTCAAATTGTAGTCTACCAAAAGAAGTCAAGGTGACAGTGAAGGTGATCCTCCAGTTAAAGATCTTGGTTTATAATGCCTGGTCACTTGCTAATAAAAACATTTATTATATAAGATATAATCCTACATAGAAACATTGGCTGTGACATGTCTTACAGAGATTTAGCTGAGTGAAGAGTATCAGAATTGTGACAGACTCACAGTGAACACAGTCAGATTCACTTTAACTCCGCTATTGGAGCAAATCACAGATTGGTAACTGTTTATCTCTACATAGATTCTTTTTATCTAATAAATATTGAAGAGTGGAGAGATGAAAACTTTCTGTTTGCTTGATCCTTACTTCTCTTGGCTGACTAAACCAGGTGAAACAGAACTGATGTCATCATTATGTAGTCATTGCCATATGGAGGATTCAAATCAGAATAATTCTTCTGATAAGACTATAAAAAACATATTGCATTGGATGGGTAATAAAATCATAGGAGCCTAGCAATTTGGAATGGATTGGACTGTGTAGAGATGGTTGAGATTAACAAGAGAGAAGGGGTTAGGTACTAGTGGAACTGTGATCAGAAAGGATTATTTGAAACTAGACAACCTGTGACCCATTGGGTTCTCATTTTAGAGATATTTCTTTACGTACCATCATGTACTTTCCCTACCTACCCACATAGCACCTTCCCTACAGCCTCCCAAACCTGTTATGTGATGTTCCTGACCTGCAAAACATATCTCATGCACTCTCATGAATTCACCCCAGCCCACACTATGACACTCCTGAATACCCCCTTACTCCCTCCTTCATGTGGCAGAAGCCATTTTACCTGCCTGCTGGCCTGGAACTTCCAACTTCCTGCCAGCTTCCTGCCAGTATTTAATTTGAATATTGTACATAGTTTTAAGTGCTTTTCTAAGTTAAAAGACAGCATATCAATGCAATAAACAAATACACATTAGTTTAATTCACTTTAATGTGCTGCTTAATATTAGTCATTTTTGTATTTACCTAGTAGGGTGTCATTTAACTAGCTTTCAGAAATCTCATTTTCACCCTTGTGCATAAATTAAATCCAATAACTGGATTTGATTTACACAGTCCAGTTACCACTGTTGCATATGTATTCAGAATTAATAATGATTTAATTACAAGGTGGGAGCTCCTTGTGCTAGCTGCCAAAATTGTGCTTGTGCAGTCTCTCACAGAGGGTAGGGTAATAATTAAGCTAAGATTTGCGGTGGTATGCCAAAGCTTTACTCGGGAAAGTGGCCCAAGGCCAGAGAAAACTAGCAGGGCTGAAAGGGAGAAGTAAATAAAGTTAGAATTTTTAAAAATGATATAAATCTAGGGTGTAGTTTTTTTCTTTCATTCTTTTAACCGAGGAAGTGGCCAAAATTCAGCTGGTGTAATAAAACGAAGTATTTGTCCTTCTGTCTATAGGTCCTCTAAACATATCTTGTTTTGAGGAGCATTATACCCATCTAGGAGAGACAGTTTCGTCTAGTGGTTAACATGCTGACCCAGAAGTAGGGAAATCTGAGTTGTGTTCCTGTCTTGGGAAGGGATCCCAGCTAGATCTTTTTGGGCAGTGAGTCCTTGGAAGGCAGGCAGTGGCAAATCACCCCTGAACTGGAACCCTTTGTCATTAGCATTTTGTTTGTGTGTGTTTTGCTTTGTCTGTGGACCTTAGCAGCTGCTTGCTTAGATCACTTCTGCTATCTGAACAGTGACACTGATATCTGGCTTTCACACTTCAGTATCTCCAGCTGGCTGCATGTTATCCAACTGTGTTCTTGTTATCCACCCAGTAGACTGATTATAGATCGGTACCTAGTCCAATGATGAGTTAATCTGATTCAAATCCTTCTTCACTTTGGCAGAATATGTAAGCGTCAGAAGCCCTCCCACCCTCTTTTTTCATGCTGCCATATCTGCGGTGTATAATTAATTGCATCATGGTAGTGGGACATAAGAGTTCCCTAGCAGTAGATTTGGACTGAAGATTCATGGAACATTGATTCATGAAGAGTTACATACAGCCAATCATTATGCAGTAATACATGACAGATTTTTTTAAAAATGATTTTCCTACATTTTGAAAGGCATTTTATGTCATGGTCAAGATACCTGAAAAAGAAAGCACAACTAAAAGTATAAAATAGATTAATTGTATAGTTTTTGTGAGATTTGGCTTTAGATAAATAAAGTTCATCCATTTGTCTAAAAGATTTACAGGTTTTTTTTTAACCTGAGTCCTTTTGGAGTAATCAAAATACTTCTTAATTAGTTTGCTGCCAGCTTTTCAGGAAATTGCTGGATTTTGTGGCAAATAAAGGAAAGGTCTTGTCTTTTCCTTTTCAAGTTCATAGCCATATTAGGATCAAGTATTTTCTCCCAGGAAAAAATGATAGAAACACAAAGATGTTGATTCACTGTGCTGCATATCTTACATGCCTAATTTGTAATAAACCTATGTTGTTCCCTTGGGACTTAAGTAGAAATCTGTGCTATTCAAGAACAGATACAAAGTAGAGAGAGGAGGCGGAGTTGGTGGCATAGAAAAAATGAAGCAAGCTGTGATCACAAGTTGGATTTTTTTGATCTTGTAATGAAATAGAACTATGCTAAATTTGATCAGACTAGATTCTGGTCTGTACCACAAGACAATTTTCTTGACAGTTTAAGAACAGGAAAAATGGAAAGTGCAAGAATCATGGAAAAAATATTTTGGAAATCAAAGTAGCTATTCATCCTAATCCAGGTGATTTTATATTCCATTTTGCAATTTGGCAGTTCAAATTTCACCAGGCTCAAGGTTGACTCAGCCTTCCATCCTTCTGAGGTTGGTAAAATGAGGACCCCAGATTGTTGGAGGAAATATGCTGACTCTGTAAACCACTTACGAGATGGCTGTAAAGCACTGTGAAGTGGTATATAAGTCTAAGCGCTATTTTTATTGCTATTATTTGATTTATTTATTTATTTATTTTCCCATTTATATACCGCCCCATTCCGAAGACTCGGGGCGGTTTACAGCTTATAAGCA
>JANHFL010003817.1:273108-285820 GCA_032468155.1 Oxyrhabdium leporinum | reverse complement strand
CATACATACATACATACATACATACATACATACATACATACATACATACATACATACATACATACATACATACACTGTTGTGTTTTGTTTTATAAAACGTTTAAATATCTTATTTTTTCTTGTAGGTACGTTTTGTGAAGAACATAACTTCATGGAAAGAGATGAAACCAGGATTTTATCATGGACATATATCCTTCTTGGATTTTGCAAAGTGAGCTACACAACAAATAATTCAATTTGCACCAATTTGAGCTTGAATCATTCTTTTATCATTTGAAATTTTGATACTATAACAACAGTTCATGATTCACTTTAGTTTGTACTGCCCTCTAATGGTCAGGATCAGAAATTGCACTGTACAGAGAATTGCAAATACCAGGTTTTCTCCTTCAGTTTTATTTCTGCCTCAACCTCCTCTTTCATTTTCTTAACATATCCTTACCCTGTTCAGACTTTTGGTGACAAGAATGTATTAAATGCTGCCTGTATTAAAAGAGCAAGTAATACATATTTATATATCTGAATAGTCAGAGAAATTAAGTCAGAGAAATTATTTTTCCTGATAGTTAACTCTTGAATGTGTGTGTGTGTGTGCGTATATATCCCTGTCATAAAGACAACTACAAATGATTTTAATGGCTTATTTTCTCTAACATTTCAACAACATTTCTCTTCCCCTATCTTAAGACAATAACCAAGTTATAAAGCATCATCATTCACTCCTAATCAGTAAAAGTCTATTAAAATTTATCAGAAACAAGGTATATATTTAACCTTAAGTAAGTAAATAAGTTTCATATTCTTCTTTTCCTTTTTATATGGTAACTTCTTTTCTCTAGAAATGCAACAAAAAATCTCTTATTTCCATGTGTATTCTTTATCTTCCTATATATTTTAATAGGATTTTAAACACAAGAAAAATTCTTATAATTTCAAAATCTCATTTTCAATCCATCTGGCCCCTTAGTAACTTTCTAAAATCAATGTTCTAATTACTCTTTTGCCGTTTATTTCAAAACAATTTATTCAAAATTGTTAAACTTACATTAAACTTCTTTCCCTGTGGATTGAAGGGGAAACACCAGATCCGATGTTGAAGCTTGTCATTCTGAAAGTTCTTAATAGCCCCAAAGCAGTTAATAAACAATTTCCAGAAATGATTAAGAAAAGAAGTGAGTGAACCCAGAACCATGGCTTAGGCAAAGCTGAGTTCCTTTTGACTCCAGGAGCTCTCAAATCCACTAGAGGCCATTGTTGTAGTTTCCTTACAAGAAACTTCAGTAGAAAGCACAAGGTCCTCCCCTTTATCTGGAGAGGCATTCGAAGCACTAATTCATTGCCAGTTCTTTGTTCCATTGCAATCATTGGAGCTTCCCCAGAAGTCTGAATTTTGTTTACTTTACAAGCGGTATTAAACTATCATCCCATCCTCAAATGTTAGGACTGACTGTTTATTCCCCCTCAAAGGATTTCTGAGTGGAAGTGATGTTGTGAAATATCTCAGGTGCTCCAGACTTGTGGCTAAATTTTTTTATAGAAATGAAATTGTTAGTTTTAGCATTAAATGTTTTCCACCATGATTATGTAATTGCTGAGTTGCCTTCTATTCAGTGTAGCATTCTCTGTGCTATTATTTGAGGTAGTTAAATGGTACTTAAGTGTAACATTCCAACTATGGGAAAAAAACCTCTCTTTAAAGATCAGTGGTCAGCTGTTTAAACCTACAGGATAGGCAATAATAGTATTGGTTCAGTGACATCAGATTCTCTTTCTTTTGACAAGTATTACTTCTTTACAATGTCAATGTCTTGACACTACAATGCTTAATTTTCCATTTAGCATAATTTACAGTCTTGCTGACTCAAAGTTTGGCAGTTGCACTCCAAATACATTTGGATAGCATAAGATGGAATACGTGTGCAGTCCACTCTCTGAGTCAAAACAATAAATGTCTACTTATATGCTAGTTAACCTCTTGCTATATCTTGTATAAAGCAGTTTACCCTAAAACCTGTGTATTGAGCAATTGAAATACATTGCAGGGGATAAGCACTGTTGCTTGGGGTCCTCTGTACCCCACAGGTTTTTGCTGCTTTTATCAGAGTGAGTAAAGCAGCATAGCATTGGGCCAGAAACTCCACACCTTAGGGCGGGTGCATGGTATGCAACACACATAGAAAAGAGGGTAGGGCTTGCATTGCAGTGCTACAACACAACTTCATCATTTTAGGACAACACCTCCCCCCCCCCCAAATCCCTCCACAGATGCTTGTCTGTACTCTGATAATGTCTGAGACAGAGAGCAAGAGGACTGGTGTATAATATCTGAGTATGATCTATTTTCTAGAGCGTGAAATTTCTGTTTCAACATTTGTTTTAAGAATAGTAGGCATATATGTTGAATAAGATAGGTGGTTTTTTTCATATTTTCTTCAGATCCTTCTGCTTATAGCAATAGCACTTAGTCTTACAGCACTTACATACGGCTCCATAGTGCTTTACAGCACTCTCTGAGTGGTTTACAAATGTCAGCATATTTACCCTAACAATCTGGGTCCACATTTTACCAACCTTGGAAGGATGGAAGTCTGAGTCAACCCTGAGCCAGTCAGGATCGAGCTGCTGGCAGTCTGCAGAATTAGCCTGCAATATTGCAATCTAAGCACCTTGCCATCACATCTCCTATATGTTGTAGTCTTTGTTTGAGTCTCAATTTTGCTTAACCTTGAAAGCATGGTAGCTTTTAAAGCAAGTTAAGAAAAAGTGTCTGTGTCTGTGTCCGTGTCCGTGTGTGTCCTGCCCTATGTTTTCTTTGTTTTATTTTGGTAATTGTGTAAAAAATGGCGACCTCCAAAAAGTTTACATTGTATATACTAATGACACATAGTATCACATAATACTGCAGTCAACAATGGCAGAGAATGGTTGAAATATTACATACCAAGAAAGAGCTACCTACTCTCAGTCTCAAAGAAGAAACCCGAGTATAAAATTGCCTTGTTTATCCAAATACAGAAGTGTAACATATTGTACTAATGCATCTGTTGTGTTGAATATGTAATGAAATAACCTTTTGAACATCTGTATAAGCATTTCTTTATTCAATATGTTATTCATAGTTTGAAATTTAAGACCTCTTATTCAAGAAAGACAACAAAACAATCACAATTTACATTTGTAGGCATATTTTCCTCAGGACTGTCTTATACTTTAGGGTTTTTTTGTTTGTTAAGTGACTGTGCCTGCCCTCTAAATAGTGTCAAGGTTCCGACTAACAATCCCAGGCAAACCAGAACTCCGAGGCCACTTGTTTCCTCAAAGAAGGTACATCATATTGACATGCTTAGTGGAAAACTCTGAATCTTTCCCGCAGTTTTAGCATAATTAAAGCCAGCAATAACCCCTTCCCCAAGTGTCACTGGTCATGTTGGCCAATTAGGTTAATTGGCGGGCTCCTCAGGCACTCTCCTCCTTCCATCACCTGGGAGATGACCTTAGTTCCCATGAAAAAGATCTAAGTTGTGTTTAGCAAGGCATTCCAACCACCTCCCCCCTCCCGTAATGAATGACAACAATGAACTAGGAAAATGGCTTCTGCCAGGTTTAGTTTGGAGTTGACAAAAAGCTTGTTTTCTTGTATTTGTGAATTTGGTTTTTAAAATAATAATGAAGTATTTGCTCTTCTTGAGTAACATGGTATGGTGTGATGTTCTTTGAGGGGAGAAATATATAGTCTCTGAATACTGTTGATTTATCTTCCTTAGTAAACTCTCCCCTAGTGCTTGGATTCAATATGCACTCATACAAAATTAAAATGAAGTTAAAAAGTTTTGCAACAGCTGTGGTAGAAATGTTATCAAACAGGATAATGAGTTGATATGTACAATAACTTTTTTTAAAAATCAGTTTTCTTGCTTTCATGTTCTTTGAAATATAACTATTCAGTACTAACTTACTGATAGGATTCTCTTTGTTTTTAAATTGTATCGTGATTGAATTTTAAGAGATCTTGATATCTTCTGGGACTCTTTCATAGCAGTGCTGATTCATCTCCCATCTATTGAAGAAAGCCAAACCTATTCTTTTCTGTGTTGGGTATATACATTCATAGATGACACAAAAAACATGACTGTTCCTCCCCTAAGAGGACATGAAGTATAGGAGGAATAATTGTAGCAATAAGTTTCCCTTCTGCTCCTCTTTCCTGAGCATTGCCTTCCCACATGCAGAGCTGAGTTGGTACTTCTGCTTGAGTCAAGGAATGAGAACTATGAATTGAGAAACATGTTCAAGAGAGACCTTGATTCTTCTCTTTTTCCTTCGCTGCAAAAGAAGGTTTAGTCTTAGAATATATTCGTTATGTTTACACCATGCGACAAATTCTAGTATGAAGAAAATGATAAATGTAGTAAAAGCACTTAATACATTCAACAAAATCAAGAGTACAAGCAAAAGCATGACTGGATGGTCTGCTCTTGACAATTTTGGGCCTGCACAGTTTTGTGGCCACTGTTACGCTTACTGAAAAGCATTTAAAACTTTCCCCACCTCTTGTGGGAAATGGTGAATTCTATTAGAAATGTCCAAGATATAAGCTAGTTTTGAGAAATGTTTCACAAAACAGATTGTAAAGGGCCATTTAGGATAAAAAAAATCTAACTTGCTGCTTAGTATATCAAGTTAGATTATAATCTAACTTCCACTTTAACACATATCTATCCTATACTCTGGGGCAATGGAAGACAGTTCTTGGCCATTCTTGCAATCATTTTCCCCAGTGGGAAGATGGGAACAGGCCTTCTCCCAGCCTCACCACACCTGGGCTCTCTGTCCAGCACTCTGCTTAACAACTGTACTGTCGCTTAACAGCTGCAACTGGAAGAGCCAGGATTGTGGTAATTGAGTGAAGTAATCATGCCTCTCGTTTAATGACCACTTCACTCAACAACCAAGATTCTGGGTTCAACTGCGGTTGTAAGTGGAAGACTACCTGCATGCACAATATGATTAAGGCTTTATTTTGTACTAAGTTCTGTCTTGGGCACAAAAACAGTTGGGTGACTTTGGACCAGACACTTACTGTCTCTGCCCTAAGAGGGAGGCAGTGGCAAACTATTTCCACAATCTTGCCAAGAAATTGCAGGGGCTTATCCAGGCAGTCTATAGGAGTCAAAGTGGCACTCACAGAAACACAGACATTTTCACAAGAACATTATATAAATTCCTCAAGAGAAGGTGCTAATGAAAGAACAAAACTATTGTGCTCAGTCCAATCCTATTGGGTTTCTCCTCTGTTGAATATAGCTAATTGTCATTTTTCCTGCTTCCAGTATTCATCAAGCTTAATTATTATTTCTGCAACAATCTTTTAAAAGGCAGGACTTTATCAAATTTATGTAATATTTATTTAAAAGGATCTTTATCAAACCACAAAGTATTTCTGAGCACCTCCCTCATCCTCATACCTTTCTTCCATCTGGTCATTATAGTAATCCCAGCTGCATTATCTTCTTTGTTGCAAAGTATAGTTTTAAAAGGTTGCATCTGTTGGAAGCAGAAGTACCAGACAAAGCTTCTGCTGATAATACTGGTTAGACAAAATAAAGTGAGTATCTATATGTAAATATCAAATATGCATGTTTAAAATCCACCAAAATGGAATGAATTAGGATAAGGTCTGGTGACCTTCCTTTGAAAACTATCTCGACTGTGAACCTTCTTAAAAGACCCTTGAAATGGAAAACGTATTGTCTGCTTATTGTTTTTTCCTGAATACATTAATATGGGGGGAGAGGAACACTCTTTTGAAATAAACTTGATACCGGATCCACTTTTACATCATGCAGGAAACGCTTTGATTTGCCAATTGGATTATCTTTTCTGTTTCAGATTTGGTGTTAAAAAGAAACCAATATACATCAATGTCATAAGAGATCCTATAGAACGGCTGGTTTCTTATTATTACTTCCTGCGCTTTGGTGATGATTACAGGCCTGGACTCCGAAGGCGAAAGCAAGGGGATAAAAAAGTAAAAGTATATCTTGTTCACTTTCTTTGTGGCTTAGTTTTAACTATGTAATTTATGAACTAAATGAAAAACATAAGACAATAATGTTCAAAACCAGAATTGGAGCAAAAGTTCTCATTCCATTCACAAGAGTTTTCTGTGAAAATTTTTGATCTTTTAAGAACATCTGTTCATGAGAGCAGGAATGAGCTTTTTTTAAAAAAAAAAGTACTCCTCCATATATTTCTTTTTTTATTTCCCCATAATCCTTTACTGAAGATCTTAGGTTGGCTATCTCATGTTAGAAGTTTCTGCTGTAAATTGTGAGCATACTTGCTTGTCCAGCTCTTTCCTGGATTTCTTAGCTTTGCCTTTTCACCTGCTGACAAGTAAAGAAATTAATATGTATAGACTAAGTGAAGATATCTTTCACAAGCATCTGTAGCATAAGAGATTTTATCAAAATGATGGAAGTAATGTCATGGTGGCACAATACAGTCCTTGTCACTTTTATATGTGTGGGCACTGTAATGAAGCATGCACAAAAGAGATGGAGCTTACACAGTGCAATACTTTCGTTATTGACCCTCCGCCAAGAACACTTTTGATACCTTCTCCTCTCTGAGCAAATATCTGGATGCTTCATACCTTGAGCAGAGTATTAAGAATTGTGTGAATTGTGTGAAGATCCTTAATTGTTCGGCATTAACTTGAGTCTGGCGGGATAATATTACAACCGGTTAATTCTGAATCATAAAACTTTTGCCATGTATTACAGAGAGCTATGGACTGGAATTCTTCAACCTGCAAGTAATATAGTCATAACTTCCCAGGATAATATTTCATACTTTGGGGTTGAATATTATGAGACATTATCACTATCACGTCAGAATGAAATTAGGTAAAACTGCTGTATCCAAAGTATAGGTAATTCAGCCAGGAAATATGAAACAAAGTACAGAAGAGAATTTATTCCTGTCCCATTTTTGTGCAGTCCCAATGAGTTGAGCCTTCTTCGTCTGTTTTTCATAACTACTGTATGTGAAGCAATGTACATAAAGTATGTGTATACTGATAATACTTCTGTTATTTAGATATACAAAACATGGATCATGTAAATCCATAGGCACCCTCAGCTGGGTCTTCATTTTATGTTACGGGAACACTACAACAATCCATGGATCCATTTCAGCCAGACTGCTTGCATCTTCCTTTTGCTTTGGTGCCATGTTAACTGTATTCAGGAGATGCCTTTCCCTTTAAGCCAGATGCAGTCTACTTATGAGATTCTTTATTATAGCATTACTTGGAGAATTCAGTCCAGAGGCCCTACTCTTGCTATAATGCCTATGGAGTTTCTTAGCAAGAAGGAAGTTGGTTGTGATCCAGTTGATCAGTCAGCTACAACTAATGCTGTCTTAAAATCTCTTCCCGACCACACATTTCTTGCTGATGTACACTTGTACTTGCTTGGTGGTAATCATATCATGCCCTCTGTGCTGCTTGGATTTTGCGTTGGTTATAAAGCATGAATGGTTCTGCAACATTTGTTTGGATTCTGCTCCAGTAGTGTTAGAAAGTACTAGGTAGTTAACTTTTGTATAGGAGGATTCAGAACTTTCAAAAATAGCCCAATCTTCTGCAGTAGCAATAGTATAACTTGATTACCAACAGGCAGTCTTTTTAATCAACAAATGTAATACATTCAGATTGGTTCCTGCTAATATAAAATAATCCACTTTTTAAAATTAACATATTTTGTCCATATTCACATGAGCCATTTTAACTTTCATTTCCAGTTCTTTTTGTTGTTCTCCCTGCAGATAACATTTGCTTCTCAAGTGTCTGTACCATTGAAATGGTATCTGCGGTTGGAACCGAATAGCGATTGACTTGCAAGCATAGTTGTTATAGGCAGACACAATTGTAGAAATGGGACTTTTTGCTATTGTTCTTATATCCCTTATTTAACAACATGACCATATTGAAAAGTTTCATCTGCAAGAAAGAAGTTTATAGCTTACTTCTGAGTTTCCTTGGGGTTGTTTTTTTTCCAGACCTTTGACGAATGTGTAGCAGCTGGAGGCTCAGATTGTGCTCCAGAGAAACTCTGGCTTCAAATACCATTTTTCTGTGGGCATAGCTCTGAATGCTGGTAAGAATATGACACTACAGAAGATATTTATCCTTAATTATATTATCATGATTGAAGTAATGAGAATGGGTACCAGAAATTTAAATTTAGGCTGCTGCTGCTGGTGATGATGGTGAGCCTTAATTAACAAAAGTAGCTCATCTTCCAAGGAGTAAAGTTTTAGAGAATTATACACCATTTTCAAACTAAACCGTCCCTTTCCTTTCTAAACTTGCATGTAAGTGATTGACTATCCCGATTAAAAACTGTTTAAGAGAATGTGGGGATTTTGGTATTGGCTTTAACAACTATTAGTCCAAAGGAGCTAAGCTTATTTTTCATTTTCACTGATGGAAATAGGCACAATTGAACTGCATTTTAAAAAACCTGCCGCACTGTGAATTTATAAGTAAGATAAAAAGGAGTAAACAAGAAAGGTTTGTCATGATAATGCCCTAATCGTGTAGTTTCTGGAGGTTACTTCAAGTATAGCCAATTTCCAACAATGTTTTTGTATATAAATGTGTTGATGATCATTTCTTCAGACAATTTATTCAGTGCAAGGCATGAGCAACTACTTTCTGAGTATTAAATGTCATCTGAATGCTTAATACTTTTTTTAAAAAAAGAATAGAATATAGAATATTCTTTATTGGCAAAGTGTGATTGGGCACACAAGGAATTTGTCTCTGGTGCATAAGCTCTCAGTGTACATACAAACAATGAATATAATCATAAGATACCAATAGTAGAAGATAATAGGAAAGATGAGAAGGATAACAGGAAATTTCTTTGCTTTTGCTTATAATGTAGACTTACTAAAATGCAAATATTCTATGTTATTGTGAAAAACTGTTGAACAACTCAAAAGTTCTCTGAATCTTTTTTTCCCCATCAGATTCAAAATGATACTCTTGACTGTTTTAGTATAACAGCAAAAACTTTCCCTGTCCCATAGCACATTTTAAAAAGGCATTTGTGCAATCAAGAAGTTAGAAATCAGAGCTGTAAGTCTTTTGACATCTAACCTAGGCAACGAAGAGAGCAAAAAGTGGGGAGCAGGGGAAAAAAAGCAAAGGAAATTAAAAATGTGTGGCTGAAAATTTGTTTTCTTGCCTGTGCAAAGATAACAGCTTAGCCATTATTTTAGCCTGGTGTGAGAATATCTAAATGAAGGGAACCAAAATTCTTGGCAGACATCAAAACCATCCTGTAATTACTTTTTATCATTTTAGGAATGTGGGAAGCAGATGGGCTTTGGAACAAGCCAAATACAACTTGATTAATGAATATTTCCTAGTGGGAGTTACTGAAGAGCTTGAAGACTTCATTATGTTGCTGGAGGCAGCTTTGCCTCGCTTCTTCAGGGGTGCTACAGAATTATATCGAACAGGTATTTCATCACCCCTCAACTACATCATGACTCTCTGTGTGTATGCATTTCTTTTTAGGAGAAAGCACAGCGTCTTTTCTGAGATTTTCCAGCGCTTGGTCTAATCACTAGCTCCCTCACGAGTCTCTCAGTGCTTTTCTGTCCATACTTCTTTAGATCTTGCCCATCTCTTTGGCTTCAAGTGCAGCATGTTCCACTGTCTTTTCCCCCTTCCCCCTGAATCTTCCCCTTTTTCTTTCTCTAGTTACCTTTAGCTGATTGGCCGTGATGTATGCAGTTGGCCTGATTGCCCCTCCAATCTCTGCACCTTATTTCCCCTTCATATCAACTCTTAGCCTGCACCATCTTCATTTCAACCACAAACAGCCCATCAGCATTCCCAATCTTCTGAGCACCATTTCCCCCTGTCACTGCTATATGCTACCCCAAATGTTGTTTGCTTTCCTGCTGTTCCTCTCTCCCCCTCCCCCCCCGTCCCCATTCTCCAAAAACATTTATACTGAAGATATATATTTTGGTCTGGGCACAGTTGTGCGCACAGAATGTTTTGCAATTATTAGTGAGATTATAATAATACCAGTGGCTTTTTCCAATTCTTCCTTTTTTATATGCATATGTATCTATCTTTTATTTTACTTTGCTGAAAACAAAATAAAACATAAATGGCTTTGCCATATCCTTTCAGGCTCTGTAGACCTAACTTTTTCATCATCATTTAAAGTGGTCTACAAGTTTTCAGGGACTTATCAGTGTATTACTGGAAAAAAGAAAGTAAAACTTCGTACCTGGTATTAGGAAATAGGAAATAGACCAGATTATCATACCTGGTATTAGGAAATAGGAAATAGACCAGATTATCATACCTGGTATTAGGAAATAGGAAATAGACCAGATTTAGGATTAGACTGCATTTCTAGATAGCAAATATAATGTTAAGTTACCAGCTATATGTAACAGGGCTGTGCAGTGCTTGAGAGTGAAAGGGAAAAAGTGCTTCAAGGCATGCATGTATGTCAAATTTGAAATAACACCAGATGCCAAGCTTAAAACGGTTCTTTTCTATCGGAAATGAACTGTTTTAATCCTGTTGGAAGTGTCTCAAGTTTAAAACACTCCACAAATGATTGAAATTCCCAGTAGAGGACAACTGTTTTGAATTTAAACATTTTTCACACCATTTGATAGGAGCCACATTTACTATTTGCTTTGAGTTCATTGTAGTTTGTGCCTGACTTTGATTATTATTTCATAATTATGGGTAGAGAGTAGAACATAAGGAGCTAGTTTTGATAGTGAGAATGTAATACGATATACTATATGGTATAGCTTATATGTTTACATATAAGTCTTATGATATATTCCTATAATAAATGACTTTGTCCTCTAGTCTTAAGAGATACTTTAAGACAAAATATTTATATTATGACAAATGTCACCCAAATACAAATTGCTTTGAGTTTTTATTAGTTTTGTTATCAGTACTGCTGAATTTCTAATTAAGTATTAATCGTGATTGAAATAGATAAATGAATATGATAAGAAATGCAGTTCTCTGCAACCACCTCTCTTTATGGTTTCAATAATTAAGCCCATTAGCAGTGATAAGAATACAACTCCTTTTTTGTTTTTTCCCCTTAAAGTTTGTACTCACTTCCCAAAACTTAATAGATCTTGGTTGGTCAAAATGTTGTCACTTTTCATATCCATTTAGAAACCTACAGACCAAAACAACCACACTGTGCATGCTTGCATAAATTTATGGTACATGCTGGACAGTCATGAGAATATTTAAGCTATGACCCAATGAAATTGTGATTATTTTTTTGTAGGTAAAAAGTCTCACCTTAGGAAAACGACAGAGAAGAAGCTCCCCACAAAAGAAACCATTGCAAAGCTCCAGCAGTCTGAAATCTGGAAAATGGAGAACGAGTTCTATGAATTTGCTCTTGAGCAATTTCAATTTGTCAGAGCCCATGCAGTTCGAGAAAAAGATGGAGAGCTATATATTCTGGCACAAAACTTTTTTTATGAAAAGATCTACCCCAAATCAAACTAAAGATGATGCATATTTTTAGGTTAAGAAAACAAACCTTGGGGTCACATCCTTGTTCTCAGCACCAATTTGTAGATGATCGATAAATCCACTGAAGTGCTTTGATCTTGAGCTCGGTAGAGTGCACTGTATGTCGCTGGACGAAGATAGCTGAAGACTAGACCTTGATCACCTCTTAGTTTAAACTTCAGTTTCTTTAATATTCTGAAAGCAGGTTATTACCTAGACCTTGCACAAAGATTTACAGAAATTAAGCACATACCAGTTGTAGCTGAAATTTAGGTGAAAAACTTCCTTTTATTGTCTTCTTGATTCATAGGACAGCTTCTTTTACTTAACACAGTGCAGAAAGGAGTTGGTTCAAGATGGAAATTTGGGTTGTATACACTTATGAATAATATAAATAACTGGCCGACATTTGTGCTTTGTTCTTGTGAATTCATATCACCTAACATTCGTTGGAATGTTCACCTTCTAAGAAATGATGCCGCTGGAATTTATAAATAATGGATTTTCATTTTAAGAAATTAGAACTGGTCATCAGTGTGTTTTTTTTTTTAAATCAAATCCTATAGTAATATTGTAAAAAAGGCTGAAAATCACTCAGTGTTTCTTTAATATCTTTTGAACCTCTGTCTTACATTGGAAAAACTGTTAAGTGAGGTTTTGCATACACTTCAGTGTAAAATAGATAATGGATTCTGTATCAATGTTCCATGAATTCTTTGTATTTTTAACAACTACTGGCAAATCCATATTCTGATTCAACCAGTGAGCCTGTGGTATGGTTAGGGTTTTCCTATTTAGATACTTTTACCAGTAGAATATTTTTACTAAGGTGCTTTACAATGTGTTTTAAAGCATTGCATTTGCAAAAGGAGAAAGCAGCTGTAAATAATGCATATTTTATGTATTCGGACCAAAAGGTTAGAAGTAAATTGTTTAAAGTGTCTTTGCACCAATTTTGTTGAATGAAAGGTAAAAACAACCCAATTTGCTGTTCCAAACACCACTTTGAATTAATACTTGGACATCACTGATCTCAACAAATTTAAATATACAGTGTTTCTGCCCAGAATTTCTTTTTTTCCCAGAAAACAACTTAATCTTCATCTTTTTATCATG
>JANHFL010003817.1:260686-273008 GCA_032468155.1 Oxyrhabdium leporinum | reverse complement strand
AAAGGAAAAAGGAAATCCGATGCATGTGGCCTGGCCAAGAGAGGTATAAAAGAAATTGATATCAGTATATATTCATTGAACTGCCTTATGTTACTTAGAAAATTGCATTTGCTGTAGTTAGCACCTTACAACATAAATGAGATTGTTTAGCAATTAACATTCTGAAATGCTATATTTTAAACAATCAAGAACATTTGCTGTTCTTAAAATTCCCTGTTGGTGCACAGTTCTACTTGAATTAATTTTTTTTAAAATAGCATTAAGGTTTGATGAGTTTTAAAACAATCAGTTAAAAAACAGCCTTTGAATTTCACATTCAGTAGAGTGCTGAAAGTGTAGATGTATTGAGAGGAAAATGTTATCAAAAGCGTGTATCTATTATACAGACAAAACAGGTTCTATAATTGAATGTTTTAATGCCAAAAACATGATCTGTTATAATAAGGTAATGAGACTGTTAAGTAAAGCTTTTACCTTTATGTATATTTTACTTTGTCTACTTCTTAAGAGAGATTTTAAAATGGCACTGCTTTCCTGCGCAGTGTGCTTTTGTTTAGTTGACAAATGCTGATTATGTTACTTCCCTATATTACCATAAGTCTGACTGTTTTATGGCCATTTAAGTCCAGCTGAATGAGTTATGGGAAAATGCGGTAATTCTTACTAGACTATTTAAAATATATTAAAATTTAGGAACCTTAAGTGTGGATGTTGACAGCCCAACAAAAATGTTGATTGTCCAGGCTAATGGTTATATAGTTCGCCTGTTTTCCATTCTTGTATGCTGGGAAGAGAATTTAAGGTTCTGCTTCAAAACAAGGGGTTGTGCAACATAATCTGAGCTAGTGTCATTGTGAAGATATAAATGTGACTTCAAATTATTTTCAAAACCCAGTATGGATCCTTCTCCTCCTTAACATGGTACAGATTACATAAGATATCCGTCCTTGCAGATTCTCCACTATGTGGATGTGTTTTAAAGGAAAGAGTGTTTGTCTACTAATTAGACATGAGCTGCTTTGCCTCTAGGTGTATCTTTATTACTTCAGGTGCATTTTAGATACTCAGGCAATGACATCTACGGTTACCTGGGATTAAGCCCTAATTGAACACATTGGGATTCATTCGTCAATGAATGCATATGATTATGCCGGCAATATTGTAAAATATACAGCAAGTGGGTAAAAGGCCCTTTTTAATTTCCTAAATGCTCATTTTGAAAGCAAGCTATAGCAGCTGTATATCTTTTAGTTCAGTTAACTTAAATCATAAATGAATTATATTTGGATTCATGAGATATCATTGGATACTATAGTACATTTAGGGAAAATAATGTTCCTTGTGACTATTTAGTGCTAAAAACGGTATGAAAAGTTGCTGCAATATTATGATATTGGCAGAAAATTTTTAAATGTATGATTGCATTTAAAATGAAACACAATATTTTGAGACCCACAACACTGCTATTGCATCTTACACTTAAAAACATCTGTCTTTTATTCCCTTTTAAAGAAATAACTGAATAAAGCTCTTAATGTTAACAGAGTGAAATATAGGCTTCTAAACATTTGACATAAACGTACAAATTAGAAAAATTAATTAAAGCAGGACATAGTTTACACATTTCAACAGTATTGAAAGTTTTATTAATAAATTATCTTCCTAGAGAAGGTGTTTGACTATGATTTTACTTCACAACTAAAAGCATAGTTTAAAAGGCCAATTTCTATTCATTTAGAAAGAATCTTTAAAGCAGTACTGTTTGAATCTTAACAGTCAAAGAGAGGATGGTCAGAGCTTTGATCTTTAAAGAACTACATTATCTCTTGTTAGTTAATAGTTAACATTCTCTGATTTTTGCGACAATAATTGAATTACTTGTTCCCTAAATACTTTTAGTTGCTGTTTCTGGATATTCCATTTAGAATTCATGGAAAGTTTAGCTGAGCCTTTTGTGGGGGAGAGATGAAATATATAACAAGGACAAATAAGATTCTTTTTGGGGGAGGGATATGGCAGTATTATTCAGTGTGGTTGAGGTCTCATTTTTAATCTTAAACTTGAATATAGTTGCAAACACGAGCATACAGGAACAAAAGGCTGTGTCAAACTTGGGCTTGATTTGAAATGTCTTCCTGGAATGACTAGAGGATTTTAAACTTATTAAAGAACTTTAAAAATGTAACTATGGAAGATCTATAGGAATGTGCTTCAGTCAATTCTACTTGACCGTATCCATGTGGAAGTAAGACTATTTTATGGACAAAGTTCGTCTTCAAATCTTCCCTATCAAGATCAGGAAATCAAGAATAGAAGTTGGCAGGGATTGGCATCTTCAGATTGTATTGATGACCCACCACCCAATGGGATTTACAATATAATGTGATCTAGTATACTTCTAAAGTGTTCCAGGAAAGGCTGTTAATGGTAGAATTAGCATTAAAAATAAACACCCTTTTCTCACTGTTTCCTGTTCTGGGAAACCTCAGAAAGACTTCTAAAAATGAAAAAGTGTTTTGGTCTTATGATTTTTAAATATGTTTTAAAATAATTACAAATATAAAGTCTAGATTTTTTTCCTTTGCTGCACATAAAGTGGATATAAAAATTCTACATAACCCTGTTAAAATGTCAGGTTTTTGAGATGTAAAAAAATCAGACTAAGATAAATCACTTCAGAATTTTTTCACCTTTAACGTATAAGTTGCACAATTCAATTCAGAAACAAACTGAAATCTTTTTTGGGGGGGAAACATATAATATGGTTGTTTAAGTCTGCACATTCTTAAACTAATACTTTGTTGAAGCATCTTTGGATTTTATGACAACATTTGGGATTGGAACCTATCAGTACAGCCCATCTTGCCTTGGAAATCTTTGCTCACACTTTCTTACACAAGCACTTCAAATCTATCCGATTTGGCCAAATTATGGCCAAAAATTCAACCTTAGTCTCACCAGACCATAACACATTTTCCTTCATGCTTTTTTTGCCAGACTTGGTGTACTATAGTTTTTGTAAAATGTAGCTGGGCTTGGATGTTTTCCTTTGTAGAAAAAAAAAGGGGAGGGGGAAGGCTTCCTTCTTGCCACCCTAATCCCACAGGCCACACATATGAAGAATACAGGAGATTGTTGTCACATGTCAAGAAGATATTTTAGATGCTTCGTAACTCTTGGCAGGCCCAGCTTTTCCTGTAAGAGTAAGTGTCAGAGAAATCCTACAACAGTTGAACTTCATATGAACTGGATCAGAATCACTTTAATTGATGACAAGCGTGTACTGACTGTTATCTAATGTCAATTTGAATAAGTTAGATTAATTCTGAACACAGCCACAGCCCTATTTATAAGTGTGTGTGCACAGTGAAGCAGCCATGTTTTTTTTAAATTCCTCCTAAAAGATTTCAGTGTATTTTTCACTTGAATTGTACAGCTTATATATTATATTAAAGGCAGACAAAATTCTGAAATCATTTATCTTGGTCTGATTTCTTTATATCTCAAAAACATGGCATTTTAATAGGTATGTAGACATATCACTGTAGATGATAGTTTGCATTTCAGGCAAAATATAAGTGGTGATTGCATGTAGGATCGACACAATAAGAATTATCTGGTATCCTTCAAATATAGGAGCAAATCATAGTTAAGATCTTTTTTTCATCTCTCATAATTTCTGGGCATAATTCTAAACTGATTCTGAAGAGAACAGCTAACACAAATTGGGTCTTTTGTTACCTCTAAATTAAAATTACATGGTCATCTATAAATGGATTGTCCAGCCACCTGTAACCATGGTTTGTAGTTGATTGCATGCTATGGAACTGGATGAGGGATCATGATGAGCCTAGTTTCGTGTTATATCTGAATTGTAGTAGGATCTGTAAGTTCTGCAATCTTTCAATTATTGGGTCTCCTGAAAAAACTGTTCATTAGGAGTCCTCCATGGTGACACTCTATAAAGAAGATCATTGAATAATATTCTCCGAACTGTGAGTAGAAGCATTTTTCCTTCATGCTAAGTATGTGGGCTCAAGAAGCACCTTAGCTGTTGCTTTTGTTGATCAAAACTACAAATGTACTTTTTCTGAAACAATTTTTTAAAATGTACAAATAAAATGAGGGTGGCGTAGAGAAACTACCAAAACAACATTGATTATCAAAGACTGTCAAATAGTAGCTAAACAGGATTTATATTTCAGACTCAATAGTCTATACTACACTATTAGAATTGACTTTCCCTTCTATCTTTCGGCAAGCATAACTTGTTTCATCAGAGTTTTTTTAAGACTGTAAATGTCAAATTAAGTTTGTATTAAATGTCAAGTAACATATATTCCTTAAAGGTGGAGCCCCTAGTAAAGACAATTATTAGTCTGGAAGATAAAATTCCTTAAAATATTTTAATGTTTGCATTTAAAGAGTTTGATTAGTAGGACCACTTGAATGAAGTTAAAATAATTGCTTTATAAATCTTTAGGCAATGGGAGGTGGGTACTGATATTCTGATTATATATTTTGTAAATCCAAATATATGAAATATGTATATTGTAATGTTTATAATAGTATTCCCCAAATCCAGTGAATTATTATACAAAAGCACTATACCTGCTAGAGATGGAGTCACATTAGTGGGGGGTCTAGTTGTTATACACATGAATTGCTACCCTGAAACAAATGAGAAAGTTACCTGCAAAAGGGCAGTGTGTCCAATTCTGGAATTAAAACACAGTTGTGGAAAGTATATTATTGCATAGACCTAAGTTGTGTGTGTGTCTGCTTCACAGGTCAAAACTGCCTCTTGCTAAGCCGTTTCTGTATATGCCCAAATTTGAACACACTCTTGCCTTTCAGTAGATGAAGTGTAGAATTAGCTTTTTGAAATCATGTGCACTGGAGAACAAAACCACTTTAATATACATTTCAACTGTTACACTTTTTCTCCAAATGCAGGTAGTCCTCGACTTACAACAGTTCATTTAGTGACCATTCAAAGTTACAGTGGCACTGAAAAAAATGACTTATGACCGGATTTCACACTTTCTCCATGGTCATGTGATCAAAATTCAGACGCTTGGCAATTGACTCATATTTATGACGGTTGCAGCACCCTGGGATCACGTGATCCCCTTTTGGGACTTTCTGACGAGCAAAGTGAAGCCAGATTCACTTAACAACAATTTGACTAGTTTAACAACTGCAGTGATTCACTTAACAACTGTGGCAAGAAAGGTTGTAAAATGGGGCAAAAATCACTTAGCAAATGTTTCACTTAGCAACAAATTTTGCTCAATTGTGATCATAAGTCGAGGACTACTTGTACTTGCAGAACTTGATGCACGTAGTAAAGTAAGCTTTTGCAATGTCAGAATTCTGCAAATTGTGCTTCAAAATGTACAGTGGGTTTATACATAATTTGTTCAAATGCTGTATATTTAGAGTTCTCAAATTATTAGAAATTAACAGTAAAAATTTTTGAAGTTATTACGTAAGGGAAAGGTGATAACTAAGAATCGATTGCTTTTTAGATATTTTGCATATCTAAACAAAAGCAACTAATACTGACTTCTCTATTATGAACATTATTCCTGTCTATGTTCTATGTAAAATAAAGCCTCTATGATTTCAGTAAGATTTGCTTTTACACTAACTTCTCCAGCATTGAAGCTGAAAGAGGTCTTGGAAACATCTTCTATATTCAGTGCCTAATCTGTGCTAATATGGAAAACCTGCTGAAAAACCTCCGCCATGTTCACTGCCAATTAGCTCTTAAGTGTAGAGCATCCTGTGATCACTCAAGTTCAAACTAGAACAAGTCTCATCAATGATTAGTTGCCAAGTTCTACTGTATCTTAAGCCCATGTAACTTTTTGCACCTATTTAAAAATAAAAGCCTTGTGATTTTTATATATTTGCTTTGAAAAAAAAAATCTGTTTAGATGCTTGGATTTCTCTCATATTGAAGTTTTGGTGAGCTCAACTGTAGTTTCTATATTACAGCATTTCAGAAGCATTATTGAATGTAATTTTGAGAATATAGATTGTGACTCATTTTTTAAGACACACATCTAAACTAGTGCCTTTTTCCTCACAGTCTGTGTTAGAAGATACTCTTCCTTTTCTCATATGGATTCAGTTGTTCAATACTCGCCCAAATATAAAAGCATATTGGCGTGGCTATTTGATAGAAATGCTTTATTATTTTCCCTTTACTCTGCTAAGAGCTTTCTCTTGTTGAGTGTTTCAGTTGATTTACCTAATGCAAATGATACAAAAAATAAAGCACCCAATGGGAATGGGGGAAGACAAGTCTGGTGTCTTTGTTGAAATGTGTCTTATGAACATTCAATATGTTTATCCTATGAAAATGCAGTGTCTGATGCGAGAACAGGAAGCAAGGCTGTTCAATTGACTACAGATTTATTGCATGCCAACCCTCTCTACAAGAACCTGAACTACTAACAGTCAAAGCAAATTGGCGGTAGATAAGAGTCAGTAGAATTCAAGGTGGGCTGGACTTAGATCTCTTGTGGTCATGAGGGGACTCAAGCCTGATGATGCATTTTACCCCTCTCTCAGGCTTATTCTGATCATCTCCTACATGCAGGCAGTTGACCGTGAATTTTAAAAAGATGCAGGAGTGCTTTTATTGTCCTTTAGTAATTATTGTCCTTTAGTAAAAGTCATACCCAAGCCAATACACTTGTTCAAAAGTGTATTGGCTTGGGTATGACTTTTTTATGAAAAAAATGTACAAGGAGGTAGAGACCTTGTGTGAATTAAGACATGGGTGAGTGAAATAATCAGAGTCAAGTTTGGAATGATAGCTCATATTGGAGGTTTGAAGGAACTTAAGACAGCTGAAGGAACAAGAATGGAGCCCCAAATAATCCACTGGTTTATCACTGCTTAGGATTCATTCTGTAACAGGAATGGATTTCAGGAAGGGAGCAGAGGCATCTTACAATCAAATAGAAATTTTGGAGAACATTATCGGAAAGGAAAAGTATGCTAAATTGAAGACACACTCACTTCCTAAAGGAAGATTTAGACTGAAAATAAGTTTAAAATCACACATACACAAAGCTATACAGGGAGTCCTCAAATTACGGAGGAACTGGGATTGCCATCGCTAAGTGATGCAGTCATAAGATTGATGTAATGTGACCACACTACTTAGCAACAGCAATCCAGACAGCCCTAGTTGCTCTTGTAACCCCCAGATGTGCAGATTGTTAAGGAGGAAGTGGTGGGAGTCCCAGAGGTAGGAAGTTCAGGGTGCCACATAGGATTTGTAAGGACTGGTGCAGGCCACATATAAGTTGGGGAACGGTACTATGAGCACATGCGAACCAGGGGAGGCCCAGGGAAGAAGGAATGACACTGAAAGAAGGAAAGGAGACTTAGAGTGCTTTAAAATCTTCCTCATTGACTTTCCTTGTGAGAGGAAAGTAGAGAAGGTCACATATGGTAACCATGGGACATTGTGTCAAGCATCCTGGGTAAATCAGACAGGAAGCGCTGCTATATGATCTAATTCTATTTTATTTCAAGGCTGCATTAACAGACTCTTGAAACTCTGAAAGTACAAACTTCCTACTGCCACATTTAATTCCCTGATCAATTAGGGAACATCCTTCCTAATTTTTTTCCTCTCATTGATAAGTTATCACGGACTCCTGCCTCTCCTGTCTATCTGTTTCCTAGGCAGCATCTCTTCCCCTCCTTCCCCAAGGTCACCTGCACGATCCATTACATTCTGCAACTGTGGTTAAGTGCAAACTGGTTGCCGAGCCACCAGAAGTGCAATCGTGAGTCTCTGGAGGCACTGCAATGGCTGGTACTTTGAGGACTGGTTTTAAGTACCCCTCCTTCAGCACTGTTGCCACTTTAAACAGTCTCTGAGTGGCTGATAAGCAAGGACTATCTGTAGATGCTTGGTTTCCTTATCTTGTCAATTTCCAGTCAAAAACAATCCCAAAGACTGTTTTCCTCAACAAAATGTAGGTGTGTGACATTATATATAGTACGTATTATCTGCATATAGTATACAACAAATGGCATTCCAAGAAAAGGCCAGTCCAGGATTAAATGTAATTTTAATCAACAAGTGTCTGGAATTCGGGAAGTTGAAGTCCACACATCTTAAATTTGTCAAGTTTGGAAAACACTGCCACTCAAACAACTAATCTAGTAACTGAGTTGTGCAAAGTGGGCCTCTATAAATTAATATGCAACCTGCAGGAAAGAGTTTCCTTCTTCCTCCTGTATGAAAGAAAGGAAAAGAAATTATGACGTAATATAAGAAATATATAGATTTTTATTTTTTAGGAAGCCCCATAGAGTTCTGTAACTAAGAAGTCCAGTAAGTCTGTGCTAGCTTCCTTTCCCTTCCTCTCTCCTTTCCATGTTTGCACCACAGAACTTCTGTTGCTTCAATAGGTGGTTTTTCAAAATCCTCCTTCCCCTGTAGATATCTATGGAGATTCTCAGTTATCCAGGTCATAGTTGTCCCAAAGGTGCTTTTTCAAGAGACAATTGGACTTTCTGAAGAAGCTTCTTGGATGAAACATCTTCAAAGAAAAACAGTTGCCTCTTGAAAAAGAACCTTTGGGTTCCCCTGCAGATCTTTGGTGATGAAGAGGTTTTCCATTGCAGATATTCTAGAAGGCCGACAACAGGAGACAGAATTACTGCACTTATTCTCATTCCACCACAAAGTGAGTTCCTTTCTCCTGCCTCTTCCTTCAAGCAGTTGCGTTCTTCACCTGTTTGCTCCCTTCCAAAGTCTCTTCCTGTTGGATTTAGATTCCTCGCTTGAGTAAGGGTTGGATTAACTGCTGTCGTGTTCAACTTCATCATTCAACGATTCCTGTGTGAACTGTATTTATAATAAATGTAACATGTCTGCACATACAATGTGCTGGTAACCACTTTTGAATAATGCTTGTTTTCTTTTTGGGTATGTTTGATAATTTTCTTTAACTGATAACAGCTATTTTTTGTCTATTCCAAGTTTTCCTCACAGGGCACCAACTTTGTTAAAGCAACTTGGCTCTAATCAGATGCAAGGATAGGCCTCTTCCTGTTTTCTAGCTGTCACTATACCAAATCCTGAAGAGTGCCCTTTCTTAAATAAGTTTGGTAGTTTCTCTTCCCACATGGCCCCTTGAGACATGCTTATTTTTTTAAGCAAATCTTCAGTATGAGACTGAATGAGCCAATCTAACTCCGGTTTATTACCCAGAAGCTATACTGCATAAATGCAACCTTTCATAAATGTCCTGAAATCATAAGGCACTTCCCTGCAGCTGTCTTTTAACTGAGGAACAGTCAGCTGAGCCCACTTTACGTGCTTGCTTTCATGTCTTAATGGGATAGTTCCTAAATATTTAGTCATCAGCATTTACTTGCTGAGGCAACAGTTGTATGGAGTTTCAATTCCTTCTAAAGCCCAGCTGTATAGCCAGCCAAGGAGACTCCTGAAGGTTAAATCTACAGCTGACTTGGAGAGAGAGAGAGAGAGAGAAAGAGAGAGAGAGAGAGAGAGAAATGGAAGATTACTTATCCTAGGATTAGGGAAAATGTAAAGCCCATTCTAAAAATCATGCTAAGCTACTCTCGCCGTGCAGCCTTATCTTTTATGTAGTCAAGCCAGCGCATGGATGGTAAAGCTGGTAGACATGCTTCCTCCCAGGGCATCTTTCATTGAGATTGAAATACTGAGCTACTTTTTCAAGGAATGTGACAATACCTCAATATGGAACGCATTAGCATCCTGGGCAAGAAAATGTGCAGATTTTATTGGGTTGTCACGTTAGTTAGTAAGATACCTTTTAAAATAAATGCTTGCCCGAATAGCCTGTGCGAATCCTAAATTCATTGGGGGGGAGGGCATGGTTTTTCATTGGCTTTTTTGTGAGTCTCTTTCCTTCCCCCCTTCTGTGCTAGAGCTGAGCTTAGTACAACTTTCCTTGCTTCTTAATAAAATATAAGAAGCTGCAAGTGACTCTCAAAGCAATATCCAGATGTTTTCTTCTTACAGAATTCCTCCTTCCTGTGGTGACTTCTCTCTGGGTTTCATTACCACATAGCACAGATGTGGTAACTTGCAATAAAAGGTACTTTAAAAAAAAGCAAATAACATTTTGTTTTCTAAAAAAACAACATAAGAATTACTAAGAACACCTGCCTGTTCAAAATGCAAGTTTCAAGACCTTTCAACTTTTGATAAGAGCACACTGTAATCTCATCAAAATGAAAAGGGGCCAGGCAACAATTCCTGCCAATTTTCAGAAACTTAAGTTGCTCCTGACGCTGACCTTTTTAAAGCAATTGAACTAAATGTGACTCTTGGAGTACGCTCTTCCTTTTCATAAAATCTCAAGAAATCCTAAATATTATTTTAGGAGTGGAGATATCAAAACTCAAATAAACCAGGATTGAAGAACCAAAGTTTTCTTTTCCCATGAATCTCCCTCATCACTATGGAGAATGGCTAATTCTGCGGCCACTGCCAAACCAGTGCAGGGCAGATGGTATGAGATGAATCAGCTTCTTAAAAGGCTGTATTTTTCCTCTACCATCTTTCTTCTCTAATTTTTATCATTTTTATTAAAGAAATCTTTAACAAAGTGCTATCCATCTATCTACTTTGTGGTCACCTGCTTTTCAAACTGCTGGGTTGACAGGAGCTGGAGCATGTGACAGGAGCTCACCCCATCCCATAGCAGAAACTGGGTCTTGAATGCGAGCCTGCCAATGTCAGCCCAGCATCCTAACCTTGTGAGCCACTGCCCTCCCTTTTAACAAAGTAAAAACCATAAGAGAAAATATTTATTTATAATAAAATGAATATAATAAGCAGCAGTAGTAAATAGTGAAAAAAAGAAAATAGGAAAAGAAAAGAGATCATAAGCAATTTCTGATCCTCTTGACAGTGGTTAGAGATACATTGTTACTTTGCCCTCTTTTTCCAAGTTGCTTCATAATTTCCTTCTTTCCATAAGCTACTCTTCTTAAGCTTCAAACTCTTAAATCACAAGTTCATTTTTCTCTTTTATTCAGCAAAAAGTCCATAAGAGGCTTCCAGTCATAAATGTAGTCATTGAATTTTTGCTAATCAAACAGGGTAATTTTGACATTCTTGCTATTTTCCTCCTCCTCCTCCTCCCTCCCACCATCTGGGAAAAAATATCTTCTGATGGGCAGGGGCCACAGCCTGTTAATAAGACACCATGCTTCCACAATCAGCGATCTCTGGTGCTGGCTCACAAAAACATAATGAAGGCCCACAAAAACTGGTTGGTTCTGAATCTTTTGCTGTTCGGGTGGAATTTAATAGGTGAAATTCTGCTTCCCCTACCCAACCTCTTGGACAAACTGATCTACATATATTCGCTTACTGATTACAGTTAGGTACCAGCAATTCCATTGCTAAGTGATGGTAAACCAGACATCATGTGACTATGATGGACTTAAACCTCATTTCCACCCCATTGGTTTAGTGCACCCTCTGTGTCATTAATTGGGACATCATACAACTACATCTTGCAATTTTACTGCCAGCTTCTCTAGTGACTCTGCTTGTTGGGAGCTAGCTGGGAAGTGTACAAGTGGCAATTGTGACTGTTGGATGCTGCAACAGTTGTAAATGCCTGCCAGTTACAAAGTGCCCAAATCTATCAAAGGATGGAATGGACACTGCACTGTTCATAAGTGTGAGAACTGGTTGTAAAGTTGCTTTTTCAGTGCCATTGTCATTTAAAACAGTCATTAATTAGGGCAGTCATTAAGCTAGGACTATCTACATTGATCTCTTTACCGTATATAATGCAATGTCCCATCAGACTGACTTTCCCATGACTGGTAACGCATGCTGAGGCCATGCTAATAAATTTCATATGCCCCTTAAATTGGAATACATGAATGGGGTCCTGCAGTGTGATATCAGGCAATCATTTTGAGAACATTTGGAGTGGATAATGGAACATTTGAATTCACATCCAAAGCAAAACACGTGTTCGGATTCATGCTTAAACTGAAATCAAAGCACATACTTCATTCAGAAACCAATCAAACCAGTTATTCTGGGCTCAAAAGCATTTTGATTTAAACCATTTTGCACATTCCTTGTAAGAATACATCCATGCATTTACTGTATTTTTCGGAGTATAAGACACTCCGAAGTATAAGAAGCACCTAGCTTTTGGGGTGCAAAACAAGGGGGAAAAAATCTGCCTCTGCCTCCCATCAATTTGCCTCCTTGCAGCAAACCGCAAAAACCCTGTTTCAGCTTCAGCACAGCCTGATTAGCATA
>JANHFL010003817.1:249354-260586 GCA_032468155.1 Oxyrhabdium leporinum | reverse complement strand
CCTGTGGGTGGGTGGGATTTTGGCAACATTTGCTGTATAAGACGCAGACATTTCCACCCACTTTTGGGGGTGGAAAAAGTGTCTTATACTCCAAAAAATACGGTATATGAATTTGATTAAAGCTATTGGCATTCAAAAACTAGCTGGCTACAAAAAAAATCACTAAAGCAAATGTATTTCAAACCTTCCTTAGCTGATATTTGATATATTTGTGATTAATAACAATCCTATTTAAAACAAACTTAAAACAAAAGGTCTTATGCAAAGAGGCTGCTTTAACCTTTAATTATGTTGAGGCTGCATCTTTAATCTGATTTTTATTCAAGAGTGTTAGTAAAGTGAAAATACTATCGGTGAAGGGGTGATATCAAGGTTTTTTCCAGGTTTTGAGTGGAGTTCCTGAAATCAGTAGAACAAAATTAGCCAGGAGGACAAATTAGTCATGACTATGCTGGAATTCAACTCCGTATGTTTGTATTCTAGCATCCTTGCAGTTTTATATCTCAACAATCCTATGAGGTGGGCTATGTTGAAAGGGAGAGGCTACTTTTAAGCCACAGACTGAGCTTGAGAACAATATATCTCATTCATCACTAAGGAGCCATTCAGACTTTTTTCTTGTACATACAGGATATGCTAACATGCAATGATGAGAGGGAAACGATAGAGCCACAATCATGTTAGGATCACCTGCCCAGGTTTGGCAAAAAAATTAGTCAAACTAATATTTTTTCCAATTACGTTAATTGATGGGAGTTTAGTGTGAGCCAAGACTTGGTTCCTTTATGACAAAGTTGCTCTGTTGATGGCACAGATGTCCAGCTCTTCCTATGCTTAATGAGGAAACACTGTGCATTTAGATATTTTATCTTGCAGGATGGCATTTGTTTTCAGATAAGACCTACAAGCAACTGATGGTGTCATCTACTGAAGTCACTGGCTGGGATCCAAAGTGCTATTCATCAATCTCTAAATTGTTTCCAAAAGCTGTGGAATTTCCCAAAGGAGTAGCTATATGCTACAAACCTGGTATGAGAAGATGAAGAATGAAGAAACTACCGTATTTTTCAGAGTATAAGATGCTCCGAAGTATAAGATGCACTTAGCTTTTGGGGAGGAAAACAAGAAAAAAAAATCTGCCTCTGCCTCCCAGAAAACAGCCTGTTTCAGCTTTAGCACAGCTGATTGTCACTGCTTATTGCTGCCTCTGTGTGCCCTATTTTCGGCCTGTTCCAGGCGGCGGGGATCTGAATGGGTGGAAAATGGGGTGTACGGAGGCCAAAAATGGGATGCGGAGGCCAAAAATGGGGCGTGCGGAGGTGGCAATAGGCGATGGCAATCCCTGCAGTCTGAAACAGCTGATCGTTGGGAGGCCGATCTAACCGACAACTCAGCTGCTTGTGCTAATCAGGCCGTGCTGAAGCTGAAACAGGCTGTTTTCTGCAAGGAGGCAAATTGCTGGGAGGCAGAGGCCAAAGGGTGGGTGTTGGCGAGTGGGCGGGGCTTCAACATTCGCTGTATAAGATGCACAGACATTTCCACCCATTTTGGGGGTGGAAAAGGTGCGTCTTATACTCAGAAAAATACAGTACTTCTCTTCTTGGCCATACTGTTCAAGAGGCTATGATACAAAGTTAGAAATTCTCAAATGTTGTGTAGGGTTATTGGAAGAAAGAACCCTAAATGCTGGTACGAAGGGCATGAAGCGGCGTTTGCATTTGCTGATGGAGAATTCCTTAGGTCTAAGTAGAATTTTATAGCATGGTAAATACTATGCTGTTCTCAGTAGAATTCCTTCGAGTTTCGGAATTAATTATCAGACATCTACAATTCAGCTAGAAATGTGAAAGAAAGGAAGGAAAGGAAAGAAAGGAAGGGGGAGAGGGAAGAAAGAAAAGGAAAAGAGAATAACCTTAAAACTGGAGTGTTGGCACCACCATAGTAGACCATCCTTTTAGACAGGGTTTTGAGCACATATCTAAAAACTGTTTTACTTGATAAAGACTAATTAATGCAATATTTTCCCGCAGCCTGTTTGTTTTATAAAGAATGACACCAGTTCAGTTATTTTATCCAAGCCATCCAACTGTTTATACATCTTCAACTTTAGAGAGATTCCAGCTCTTCTTGGTTTTTTGGGATTAGATTCTAAACATTTTCAGCTTTTGGAATCCATGTTCCAAAGTGATTTGTTATGCAACATAATGGGAACACACCAATGCAAGCCTAAGTCAATGGCGTTTTCACATATATACACGAGTACCTTGGCTGTTATTTGACCTTAAGGAAAAAAAGGAAAAGTCTTTCTGTAGTCAAGCTTACTTCCTGATATGACCCTGTGATTTCTTAGTAGTGATACGGAATTGGAAGATGTTGCCTCTTTCTGGGATTCCTCCCCCCCCCCCCCCAATTCTTTCCTCTCCTGTCTAATATATAGCCCTGGGATTCCCCTTTAATCCCCATCCAACTAATAAATACTATTTTTAGCATCAGCCAAACTCAACTTGGGACACTTGATAATAGATCCCAGGAAACTAGGTTTAAGTCCATCATTTTAGTTTGGACCTGACCTTCATCCAGGGTTCTGCCTTGACTCATTTTATTTCTTCTTGGTCTCCCATCTGTATTCTTCTCTGCATGAAATATATTACCAATGTGCAATCCATCTTCCAAGAATCAAAATGATTGTAGTGGGATGTAAATGCAACAAATAAAGCAATTAATCCTATAGTGTTCATATAGTATCAGAAAAACATAACTTCTGCCACTCCAAAGCTTTGGTTATCTATACAGTAGGACTAATCAATTAAATCTCCTTTAATGCCCACTGTGAACCATCCAATCTTCCCAGTCCTTTATACCAAGTCTTAGTGCTTTCTACCAAGAGCATAATCCAAAGGGAAGGTCTAAATATAAGAGATTCATGTTATTATTATTTTTAATTCATGCTGTTTTGTGGAATAAGGATTGTCATCTGGTCCTCAGAAATGCTATTCAATCACCTGTTGGCATTGTTAACCATCTCATAAACTCTACAGTGTATCCTTATAGTATACATTTAGAAGATGACTCTGTATTGGCTACAGCCTATTGTCATTTTAAAGCTTTTTACAAGCTGTGTGCACTTTAACTGTCTTCATAAAACTTTGCTTGAACCCTGGTATCTCAATGCCTCCCTTCTTTTCCTCTTCCCACCCACCTCTTAGGAAAGCTTTTCTCTTTTATGTAGGCAGCAAAGTGACTTTTTAGAGCATGGTCTATTGGGAATAATCAGCAATTGTCGTGTAAACGTTTCTCCACTCGCAGGGGATAGCAACAACCTGTGGTTTCTGGGTCTTCAGCTTAGCAGAAATGGTCTTCCTTTGATTATCTAACTGTTTAATCTCTCTGAGAAAAGATCTATGCAAACATAGTGGTAGTACCTTTTGGAGAAGTGGTAAATCATTTGATATACGATTATTGTTCTTGGGATCTTAAGTGAAACATCCACCAAACATGCCTTGTCTAGTTCCTTATTTGAATTTGAGTTTAATATTATTTCTGCCTGAGTACCTAATGAACTTTGTCAATAAAGTAAGTGCTGGGAATAAAACTATCTTTTTTTCTTTTAAAAGTTTTACTGATGCGATATGCTTTCAACAATAGATAAACAGAACATTTATAACCTTTTGTGCTACTTGTAATTTTAAAAGCTGGATTAAAGAGCATACATAGAAAGGTAGTAATTGCAAGCCATTTAAGTGGCTTGCATTTACTCAATGATAGCTCTCAGACTTGCATGAAGTGGGAGTTCCTAGAAATTCAATTTTGGCATCATCACCAAAGCTTGAAACAAGAATGAAATTGAAACCTTTAAAAATAAATTTCCGATACCACCTATGTTTACTTAGAAATAAATCCAACTTGATTTTGGAGGGGGAAATTTTATGTGAATGGCAATAAGATTGCAACCTTTTAAAAAAATATTTTCTATAGTGAGGATTAGAAACACGTGTAAGCAAATAGTCATTGTTAAACAATGTTTTAGCAAACTAGCAAAGATTACCCAATTCAATAGAAAATCCATCAATGAGTTTTCATGATTTGACTTTTGATTCCTAAAATGAATCGATTCCCTCCAATAATGAGATACACATAATCCTAAGTATTTGTATTCAGAATTAAATCATAAATCCAATAAAAATAACAAATATTCATAGCGTAAGAAACAATAACTATGAAACGCAAAAGATGGTTGAGTTCTAAAAGGTAGAATTTATAAATTGCAGTTATTATCACTTCCACTAAATGCAAATAATGTAGCCTAGTTACTGTAAGCCTACAGCTGTTTGCAATCTGCCAAGCTAGACAACCATTTTGTTGAGACCTATCATGGACTCTATCAGAGTTTTGCTTCCTGGGACTGCAAAACTAGAACCACTGCCAGCTATCCAGAGTTTGGTATTTAAACAGTATGTTATGCTCAACTGAGAGAGTCAAATAGGGTGCAGGGCAGGTAGTTAAAGCTTTTCCTAATGGGAGGTACTTTTTAGGGTACTAAAGATCAAGAAATTATGTTGGAGGATATATTGTAGGTGTTGGGTGTGTGGTGTAATATCTATGAGTTCAAGTATTGTCAATAGTTGGTCCTTAACAAAGGAAATTTGGCAGGGATGAACAGATGTCAAGTGAATATGCTCACTGAAAATTAACAGCCTCAAAAAAGCTCAGGTCTTTATTTTTTTAAGAACATTATTTCTCAACTTGTAGATCCCAGTTTCATGCTCTGCGTAGTAACAAAAAAAGTACAGTGTAATACAGGTAATCCTTGACTTACAATTGAGTCCAAAATTTATGTTGTTAAATGAGACATTTATTAAGTGAGTTTTGCCCCATTTTGCAATCTTTCTTGCCACATTTGTTAAGTGAATCATTACAGTTGTTAAGTTAGTAACATGGTAGTTAAGTGAAACTGGCTTCTGCATTGACTTTTGTTGTTGCAAAAGGAGCTCACATGACCCGGGACACTGCAACCATCATAAATATGAACCAGTTGCCAAGCATCCAAATTTTTGATCATGTGACCTTAGGGATGCTGTAATAGTCATAAGTATGAAAAACAGTCAAACGTCACTTTTTTTTCAGTGCCATTATAACTTTTGAGCAATCACTCAGTGCACTATTGTAAGTTGAGGACTACCTGTAGTTGAAATAATGGACAGCCATCTATCATTGACAAGCAGGTCTCTGCATAACCGAAGATTTCAAGGCAAGATGATGCTTGCTGAAATGAGAAGGTGCCATTGATCTTCAACTCAGTAAATCAAACTCCCCGCTAGGTCCCTTCCAACTCTATTGTTCTATTTTCCAAGTTCTATGTTCCATGTTCCATATTTCATGTTCTAAGTGCTATGTTTCATGTTCTGTGTTCTACATTCTAAGTTCTACATTCTACATTTTAAATTCTACATTCTAACACACTTTCTTGGGATGACATGGCAAACGTGGAAGCAGCTGTACAACACCATATAAAGTTATGGCTATTGTAACTGCAGAGAAGTGCTACAATTGTTCCTGTGTACACCACATCACCTTTTTGGTCTTGAAATTTGAAACGCTACACATTTGCAGAGAATATGTGAACCGTCAAGTTTTGGATGCAAGTGTCCATCAGCCCCAGTCAGAACAGAGCGAGATGTCCTTGACAATGAGTTGATGATCATCCCAATGCATCTTCATTTTATGCAACTATAGCCAAAGATGTTTAGATCCTGGAGGTTCTTTTGTGAAAAGATTACACCTGAATGGCAATCAAAATTAGTCCCCCTCTCTTTGCCATTTAGAATAGTAAAACCCAGGAAAAGTTTTGCAGCATGCTTCTGCTGATCTGCCTAAACTTATCTTCGCTCTTCAGTTTTTAGTTCCTTTATTTTCTTTCTTTTTATATAAAAAAAAATAAAAAAAAATAAAGAGACTGTGGCTATGATGCAAAGTGGGGACTAATTAGCAACTGGCAATTTGTGTATTTTACCCTGGATCCTATTGCCAGTGGGCCTCCCCTTTAATCTTCTGCTTGACGGATCTTATGTTAAGGCCAATAAAACCAACTGCCTTACTTCAGCTCTTATCTAGCGTTGAGCAATTATCAAGAGGCAATTATCTAACTGCAAGCCCAGTGACCATGAAAGATAAGTAATGACAAACATACAGCTCTTTCTCTACTTTTCTTCCTTACCTTCTTCTAGAACAGAAAAAAAGAGACTGTTAAAATCAACAGCTGCAGAATATCCCACCCCCCCTTGGTACAAGCCCTTGAAAAAAGTTTCTTGCAGTGGATAAGTAAGGGATTGTTTTCATCTGTCCTTCCAAATGGAAGACTGAGCACATCCAATCCAACTGCCTCATACAGCTGTCCAACACATTCCTTGTTAATTCTGCAGCGGTCAGAAATTAAAACCATGAGGAAATGAAGGACAGTTGAATCTGGAAGGTGACAAACTCTGAATCCTCCTTGTACAAAACTTTGGAAATGAGACAGGGATGGCTGCACAACAGAAAGTCACCTACAAGTTTCCATCATCAGAGAAATCCTGAATTTTCACAACAAGAAGCGTAACTGGAACCTGAGGGAGAAATGAAACACAGGCTAATTCTCAATTTTATCCACTAGATGGTGCAAAAGGAATTCTCACTTCATGCTAGAAAAGTATTCAAAGCTCTTTGGAAGGGCTCATCAGGGCTGTGATGACATCTCTTAGCCTCCATGAAGGTGCTCGTGTTTTATGCTCAAGCTTCTTTTTTTTTCTTTTTCAGGCGGAGAATTCAGAAGATGCTGCTTGCTGCTAGTGTTTACTTACAAATCAATGTCATACGAAGCAAGTAATCATTACTGGGCAGTTTTAATGTGTTAATTAAATAAATGGATCCATGCCTTAAAGAGCTGAGTCTAGCAGAGATGGCAGACCTCCTCGACGCACACTACTGCCTTTGGAAGACTTTTAACCAGTTGCAATTTTTCCCCCTCCTTGAAATCAATGTAAAATACGACATAACTAAACAAAATCCTGTTGATTTCAGCACAAACCAAGTGGTCTTCCAACAGTCCATGTCTACCCTAAACAATGGTAGGTGTTACAGCTTCATGCTGTAGCTCAAGCTGGAGGAATGTTTTCCAAATTTATATTGGGCTTATAGATCGGCAGCCATTTTGATGTCAATTTAGCAAAATAATTAACAGAGTTGAAATATCTAGAGCCGCGGTGGCGCAGTGGTTAGAATGCAGTACCGCAGGCTACTTCTGCTGATTGCCAGCTGCCAGCAGTTTGGCAGTTCGAATCTCACCAGGCTCAAGGTTGACTCAGCCTTCCATTCTTCCGAGGATGGTAAAATGAGGACCCAGATTGTTGGGGGGCAATAGGCTGACACTGTAGACCACTTAGAGAGGACTGTAAAAACACTGAAGCGGTATGTAAGTCTAAACGCTATTGCTGCCTACGAGTCTTCGGAATGGGGCGGTATATAAATATAAAATATAAATAAATAAATAAATATAATTTAGGAGCTTGGTGCTTTGGACAGAATGATGAAAGCAGTGTTGCAGTAATATACCACAAGCCCCTCCCCTTTTTTAAATATGATGTCACAATGTATGGACAAAGGAAGGGGGGGAACTGCTAGTTTTTTAGTATTGCTTATATGATTTGGTCTTACTTCTGTTCTCCCAACACTACTGTCAACATATTTGGAGGGCATCATACTAGCAAAGCATCCTTCGGTCAGTGGGGTTAATCTTTTTATTTGATCCCAATTTTCTATTTGCCCTTTGGACATGTCTTTGGAGCATAATGGCATGTGATGTAAATGTACACATTGATTTTTTTAACCCTTGAAGATGGCTAGATAATATCTTTAAGATTTTTGTAACATGTAATAGGAAGCAGCCACTCCTGATTATTTATGGAGAGTCTAAATTTTCCAGGTCATGGTTGTCCGAAAGCTGCTTTTTTCAAAAGGCAACTGGACTTTTGTTTTTTTGTTTTTTTTCCTTTGAAAATATTTTATTTCTCATCCAAGAAGCTTGGAATGAGAAGCAAAACATTTTGAAAGGAAAAAAAACCGAGAAAGTCCAGTTGCCTTTTGGAAAAAAACATCTTTGAGAAATGCCAGTCCTGAGTTAATTATGAAGACAACTTTTTTTAAATGCTTGTCCTGCTGTGATTACTGACTCCCTTATTTGATGCACTTTTGTTTTTGACAAGCAATCCAAAAGGTTGTCTTAATATTATAAGAAGCTCTTTATCCAAGGAAAGTTTCCTGTGAGTTGTCCAGATAAGTTTAGCAACAATCAGCGGCTGTAGGAGAAGGAGTGGCAGAATCTGTGGATGGAGTTAAAAAAGAGATCAGCTTAGAATCTCTACGTAGCCATAACCAAACTAAACTCAATCTTCCCTTGAATCCTGTTCACCCTTATCTAACTCTAAGCAGGTGCTGGCTGTTAGTTGAGAAGATTCCTGTGAATAGGCATGAGTAGCAGTAAATCAGTTTAATTGAACTTTCACATGTGGACCAGATCTTTTGTACTTGACAGTGGCCACATGTCAAGGATTGTAATGACCCTAAAGTGCCCAAGTGGTCAGATCAACCTCATAAATTAAGAACTGCTTCAATTTAAAACGAATCCAGTATGGACTCAGTGCCAGAAAAATAAACCTTAAAAGGTTGCCCTTCCTTACACAATAAATAGCCCAGTAGATGTTTCGTATTGATTTGTTGGGCATTTAAAGTGCTGTGTTTTATCTCACTGAACACTTAGCAAATTTGTCATGATTGTATTTAGCAGGGCAACCGCTCATTATTTATTTCCCCAAACCTTTCCAGCATATCGCCTAAACCCTTATTACACCTTGGGTAAGCTACTATTACAGTACGAAGGAATGATAATGCCCTTTCTGCTTAAATAAGCATGACAAAATAACAACTCTGTTCAGGGGAGGTGCCCGTGGAGGGGAATCCCCATTGCCAAATGCAATTCACTTTGTGGTTGATCAAACTTGAATCCCATTCCAAAAGATTTGGAACTTCTTGTTGCTGTTTAAATGGGCAAGCACGTTCTCTAGGGTTTGTATCTTGCATCTTGCAAAATCAAGGGGACAATTCCTTGAAGAAAGGACAAGAAGTCTAGTTCCAAGTATTATAATGAAATTCTACGGTATTTATAGTGTGGTCTGTCCTTGATATGTACATTGCTCCTTGGACAATGGATAGCAACATCCAGATAAAGATATACATCTAACCATCATTACCAATCATCATCATCATCATCATCATCATCATCATCATCATCATCATCATCATCATCATTTTAGCCATTGTCTAACCACTGCACGATGAAGGCCTCTTCCACATGTTTCCAACCAATACAGTACTGAGCTTTTTTTTGGCCAATTGGACCCACAATACTTGCTGATGTCATGGATCCATTTTGTTTTAGATCTCTTTTGTGGATGCTTTTTATCATATGGAATTCATTCTATGACTGCCTTGGTCTATCTGCCATCAGTTCTTCTTGCTATGTGACCAGCCCATTTTCATTTCAATTCTTTTACTCTCTTGATGCTATCGTATACTTTTGTTTGTTCTCTAATCCATGTGCATGACTTTTTATCTTGCAATCATTACCATTATCATCTTGAAAAAGCTAAGCAGGGCAACCACTAGGAAATACCAGGGCTGTAGGATAGACTGGAAAATCAAAAGAACATCTAGGAAAAGGCACATTTTATATTATTGTACTGTCAAGAAAGCAGTTTGGGTGTGGGTGGAGTCACCAGACGTCATGCTCAACTTTAGAGATGCTTATCTTTTATTTTTGATCCATGGAAAACTACCAGACAGATAGCTCCTAATGCTACCAATTAAAAGGAATGAATGCATCTATTCTGCTTTTCTCTCTTCCATAATGATTTCACACTAAGTTAAAAGAAGAAGGGGTGGGAAAACAGGCCAAGAAATCCAAGATGAACATTGCTTTGGCCCTCTATAATAGTAGATGTCTAGCTCAGAGCAACTGGAGGCTCTTTGTTTCAAGAGTTGCATGTAATGAGAATTACCCAGCAGTAATCATTACAATCATTACAAAGTCAATCACATTTGTTTATCTTTCTTGGTCATGTGTTCCTTTTGTGTTCATTATCTCCATAACAAGTCACTCCTACCAAGTTTTCCTGCAGTCTCTGGCTTTCCTAAGCCACTGAGTTATTTCTTCAAGCTTCTATTTAGTTCCATCAAAGAAGAAGAATAAGAATTCTTGCCAAGGAGAAAAGCACTTTTTTTTAGTATGGTTTCTTTAGTTCATGCCCTCCATATAGAATGGATTACGGTGTCCAGGTTTCTTAATTTGAGAAGTTATTGTCCAATACATCTTGAAGGTGTTGGTTTGGGAAAGAGTATAATAGCAGTTACAACTGTCTTAAATTAATAGTTAGTCCCTTCTGATCAGGAAGGGAATGACTTGTATATGCTGTGTAATATCTATTTCAGAAGTAGAGAAAGACTGAATTAGACAAGTAATTCATTCGGGTACGCAAGCATAAGAGGAAATGCTTAAACATTTCTTTCCCTAAAAGTAGTCTTAATATTAATTTCATTTCTGTAATGCAGCACACAACACCTTATATATAAACAAAAGGACAAATTTTGCCATTTGATTATCCCCTCCCTATATGTTTGGTGCTGTTAGGCAGTTACGATTCAGTTGTGAGTCTTTTAGGTTAATGGGTGACAGTCTTACAGATTTAGGCACCTTTAGCCTGGTCTAAAGTATTTAGCTACCTTAACACTGGTACAGCAAAGGATGACTTTATCTTGTCTTGCACATAGACTGATGAGGACATGAGACCAAACAAAAAGGAGAAAACAGGAAATGCCTTGAAACTTGAACCTTCTTAATTCAACCCTAAACCAGAAGAAAAACAAGCCATTTCATTGAAATAAATGCAACACATCTATTACGTAAGATGTGTGCAAAAGTATTCACTCAAATGAAAGTGGCAAAGGGTTTAAACCAGGGGTGGGCTGCTGGGGGTTCGCAGGGGTTCGGGCAGTCCCTTACAAAGATTCTGTGGGGTTTGCTGAACCCCCAAATCCCGCTCCTGGCTGGCCTCGCCCATCTGGCCCCTCCCCTCCCTGGAGTCTCCATGCCACCCATTGTGAATGCAGGTAAGTGCAGGGTGCGCACGGAGGCTCGTGGAGGGT
>JANHFL010003817.1:225205-249229 GCA_032468155.1 Oxyrhabdium leporinum | reverse complement strand
GGGGAGTCTAAACGAATTATCGTGCATCCTCTTAATTGTAATGAACAAATTACATTTGTCAAGGTCTATCTTGGTAAATAAATAACTGGAGACACATGGATGACTATTTATGCTGTTCAAGGTCTCTTGTTCCATTTGTGGGAACCAGATGAGCATGAAACAAAGGAGAACTTTCCTCTAAAAGCAATTATCTCCCCGCGTTCCCATCAGGATAATTATATTGCAGGGAATTCTAAGAAGCTGCAGAAATCGAATTGAATAGTTAAAAGCGACACTGGCTAAATTGTTATGCAAAAGTTAACAGACAGTGCTACCACTGGGCCTGTTTCTCCTGTTCAGAGGAAGTTGTGCGCTACATTGTGTAATGGTAGCAGGAAACAAAAATTGCATTAGGAAAAATAGTTGTGATATGAAGCATGAGCTAAAAATGTAGAAGAAACCTGTACAAGCTTGAACTTGAGTAGATTCACTTGCTGGAAAAAAAATTGAAAGCCCCTTTCTTTAGAATTTAACCACAGTTCCTTCAGAACTACTTACCAAACAATTCTTTGTAATTTCAGTAATTGTGATTTATTATAATTTTGGTTGGTAAACTCAGACCAGTGTACATCACAACGTTCCTTCTTCTTGTCAACATGTAATTAAAAATGAACATGCAACCAAAAATGGTAACATTTTTGAGTGGGTGTCACACCTTGGAGAACCAAAGAGCTCCCTACAAGGTAGGGAGATCATGAAGAGCATGGCTTCTGGAATTCTTCTTTATCAAGAGGAGCCATCTTTATCTGCTTTCACCTAACAGAATAATGTTGCATTTCTAGGTGTGTTTCCATGTTGGATGTATGTGTGTACTGGAAAGTACAGAGAAGTCTGTGTATGTTCCTTATATGATCAGGTGACCAGGAGGAGAGATGGGGGTTTGGAGTAGAATAGCCAGTAGATCTTATTCCATGGAAATGAATTGAAATACAATCAATACAAAATCTACGAGTGGCGCAAAGAGCCTTGGAAAGATACATGCCCAGCATTACAAGATAAGATACGTAGAAAAACGTGCACGTGGATTAGAGAACAAACAAAAATATATGATGCCATCAAAAGTGTAAAAGAATTGAAATGGAAATGGGCTGGTGACATATGAAGAAGAACTGATGGCAGGTGGACCACGGCAGTCATAGAATGGATTCCAGCTGATAAAAAGGGTCCACAAAAGACACCTAAAATAAGATGGAGCAACGACATCAGCAAGTATTGTGGGCCTATCTTGCAAACGAAAGCTCTAGTCCGTATTGGTTGAAAACATGCAGAAGAGGCCTTCATCCAGTGGATAGACAATGGCTAGAAAGATGATGATGAATTGGAATATTTTCCTAGGTTTTCTCTCCCTCTCTCTCTCCCCCACCTCTCTCGTCCACAGTTATATCTGGCTCATTTTTTAATTCAATCTCTTTTTACTGGGTTTTTCCTAATTCCAAATGCCTCCCCTGGTTCTGTTCTGTTTTTAAGGAGTTATCCTACTGATGGAAGGATTGGATAGAGTCCTAACCCGTTTTACATAATTTCTTTTAAACATTGAATAAACATGAAAAAGTTAGCTAAAGCCTGAATTAATCCTGCTTCATCAATGGATCAAGTGAACACTGTCTCATTAATCTATTTGCAATACTACTTTAAACTACTTTATGATTCTTAAAAATAGTAGGAGAAAGGTTGGAGTAGAAGTTACTTTTAGACGTCAAAGAACATTCAAGTGTATATTCTCGGTTCACTTGAAAAAAAAAACCCCTTAATAAAATTTAAGAAAAAAAGTAAGATTGTAGGTGAAATTTTCTTGTGTATTTTGACTGTAAAGGCCATTTTCATCAAAGATCTTACAGTAGCATCATCTAGGACTTCTAAGATGAGCATTCTCGTCTTAGGGATGGATATTCTTACCAAAGCTATCCATTTAACCAGGCTAGTTAATGGTTCAGAAGGATACATATTGATTGAGTAGCTACTGAAATCTTGTCTACATGTTTAGCCTGCAGCAATTAAAACTAATTCTGGTAAAATGTATATCGGAGCTATCATTTGCAAGCAATGTGAAATCTAAGTCAGGATCAGGAGCATTTTTAATTACAAAATGTCCTGCAACTGTCACCAAGAAATGTCAAACAGATGCTCACTCCATTTAGGGATCAATTCCTTCCTTAATCTTCAGGCACTCAGACAGCTATGCTGTCCTAATGCAACAAGAGCTCTCTGATCATTTCACTGCTGCCATTATCTTAGAGTAGGCTCCCAAATTATCTCTTCTTTTTTGTCTATCAATCATCATACAGATATTTACCCATGAAAGGCTGAAACTATATCTGAGCTGCAAAAAACAGGATGACCAGTAGGTGACAGGAGAGGGAGAGAAAAAGACAAACCAACACTCTAGGACTTCACTGTCATCTAGTAGCCCCAATTTTTGCTGTCCAGATATGATAGCCGTAAAAGAAGATGTAATATTGATAGCATTTTCATTGGTCCACTTCTGACTAACTCTATTCAATGAGGCATAAGTGCAAACATTCTTGATTGAATCTTAATGCAATGAGAAAGACAGACAGACAGACAGAGAGAAAGAGAGAGAGAGAGAGAGATGCATGTCCCGCCCAAATATAATAAATGACATAAAATAATTATGTGTCTTTGTGTGTATAATCAGAGACATTTAACTGAACAATGCATTTCAAAAAGATAGCAAGATAAGGCATTTACTATATAGGCCCAAGATCGGCTTATGTCCATTTCTACTCCTCACAGGCATCAAAAAAAATTTCAGTCTAGCCTAACAGACAGGCATATTTAATTAAAGCACCTAAGATTTTCCAAATAATGCTACAAAATGAAAAGAGAACGGGGAAAGAAGAGGAGAGCAAATATACATGGTTCAGCTCTTCATTCCTAAGTCAATGGCTGGCTCACTGCATGGTGGATAGTGTGTTCTTTCTAAGATACAGAATGTGCAGCTTCTCAGGATATCGTATCTCTTCCAGTTTGAAGAGGTCCATTAAGGATGCTATTCTTAAAGGTCATTTCTATTCCTCTCTAGTTTCAAGCCTCATCATGGCAGAGGAATGTTTCTTTTGTCTGAGCTTGACACTACACAAATAATTGTTCTACATCCAGCTGGGGAAGCTTATAATGGAGAAGTTAAATGCTTTAGCTTTTCCTCTTGATTATGGACAAAACTAATAACCTACACCTACTGTGCTGAGACAATGTATTATGATTTTAGTATGCATATGCCAGCCTTCAAATCAAAAGTTTTCCCATGGGTGATGTCTTCTGTGGCAATTCAGCAGAAAAACCAGATCATACCGGGGCACTTGATTCTTTAGCTGATGGCTAAGTCAACAATGCACTGCTCTTCAGCTTTCCAATCCCATTATAATTAGGAACTGACTAGAGGGATATGGGAATCCATCTAAAATTGAACCAAACCATTTAAATTAAAATCAAATTAAAAACAAGCAAACAAAAAAGTTATACTATGAAATTTGGCAGTACGTTTCCTGATTATGTACATTTTAATTAATTATTGTACGGGAATTAATAATGTTCATGTATGGTTTATACCAGATTTAGCATATAGTACTATATGCTTTAAACACGTTTTATGAAGAATCTCTTAAGCGTTCAGCAAGGTAAGATCTTCTAGAATCATAGGGCAGAAAGGGATCATGGAGGTCTTCTAGTCCAACCACCAATCTACGCTGAGGTACATTTAACATTTGAGGCAATACTTTTTATCCTGCTTGTTAGTAATATAACCAAATATTACAGAACAATGGATAGCTTTAAACAATGGAGAAAGTAGGCAAAATTTGGAAAATCAGTTACATTTCAGTATGTGTACATATATTGCGTGTTCTCTTCATAACTCTGCAAATGAAAAAGAAGCGGGTCCATGGGCATTGTGCTACTAAATTAGCTATTAACAAAACTATCCAGTAACTATGAAACTGGATTTGTTATGTAGATGAGCCATGTAGACGATTGTGTAGATGAGCCATGAAAAAATAGTCTCCGCATTTATCAATAAATAATCCATTGTTCTGCTTGCAAAACTCCCCCTCCTATCTGAGCTCAAAACAGACTTAACACTGCTGAAATGATTCCCAGTGGGATATTTTTAAAATTCCAGTGTATTGGATTATAGTTTGCAATTGTGCTCCCCGCAACATGAAAGTAATTGGCATATGAAAGCAGAATAAAAGGGGACTGTGTTGTAAGGAGAATACGTTGCACATTGGATCATGTGCTGTATGAGTGACTCAGCCATACCAGCACTGAGATAGAACTTTAGCTTCGATAATCCTCAATTTGTTGGGGCTGGAAGGAAGCTGGGACACTGCCACAATTCATTTTCTTTATCATGAATCTCTTTCCACCATTGGCTTTTAAGTTCTGTTCCTCCATCCTTCTTGGCCTTCCCTGTTTAGCTACAGCACATTAACTCTTCTTGAAGTATAAATTGGAGGACAGCAAGTGCCAGCCTTTTTTTTTTAAATGGTTTCCAAACGCTTTGGAATTTCCTGCTGGCTATATTAAATTGGCCAACAACTTTGTAATTGTCTAAAAACAGTTGGTTGACATTTCTTTCCACCCATGTTTTTAAAAGCTACTTGGCTGAAATGCTGCTTCTTTCTTTTTTTTTTTTTTTTAAAGTTAAATCAAACCAAACTGTATCTTGAAATCCTTATGTTTTCTCAGGGTGAACCATGCTTTCATATTTATGACTGAACTCCCCTGCAAGAGACAGTTTTAAATCTATGGTGAAAAAGAAGTTATATTCCTTTCAGTGATTTAAGACTAAGAGCAGGAAACAAGTAATTCTGATTCCAAATCAGGAATCACTTAAAATAAGGATCACGTGATCCTCAGCTTCACAGTATTTTATATATGTATTTTTTTATTTTCCTGAGTAGGAGATGGGGGACGGGGGAAGAACCACAGTTGATGAAAGTTAATTATTGCTTTATTTTTGCATACCAGGAGTTTAAACAAGCATCACAGCATTTATCCAGCCAGTTCAGGTACGTCTAAACCAATGTCTCATAAACAGGAATCCTCTAGTTATGTTGAACTGCTGCTTCTTCCATCCCAAGAAATAATGGCTGAGTGACAACTGGACACAAACATTGATTATGCTAGCTGTCGTTGATGTCAGTTGTAGCCCAACTCATCTATAGTTGATCTCTTTTTGGAAGATCAATCTGTTGTCCTTGATCATACTTTCCAGGTTTCAAACAAAGGTATTTCCCCTGGAGATTTATTTATTAAACTTATTCACTGCTGTCATGAGATGCCACAAACTGAGCTGTCCCCTTTGACCTACAAAGCATGTAATCTCCTCTGAGTCAACATGTTTATCCTCAATAGTATTTACAGATAGTCCTCAGTTAACAACTCCCTATTTAGTGATTGTTTCAATGCACAGCAGCACTGAAAAAGTTGGATTATGACCAGTCCTTGAACTTACAATGGCTACAGTATCCCAAGGTTATGGGAACATCGTTTGTGGTCTCCACAGCCAGCTTCCAACAAAGTCAATGGGGAAGCTGGCACTGTGTCAGGCCCCTAAAACAACACATGGAGTTACTTGTGAGTAGTTTCCTTGATTGTTCTTCACTTATAGACTCTTGCCAGACTAAAGCAATTATTTGCATAATTAGAAATATACTCTGAGATTTGCTAGGGAGGAGCAATTTAAACCTTGCCAACCAAAATTTCCAAGCTTCAATGCTTCTTTTCCCTCTCGAATACAACCCTTCCCTCCTGGGAATTCAGACCACATTGCACCACAGTTTCAAGTCATAATTACATGACATCAGGTTTAATGGTTGTGGGCGATTCATTGAATGATGGCAGCAGAAGTGATGTGGTGTTTTGTGTCATTTAGCAATGGATTTGTTGGCCATTAAGTGAGGACTACCTGTATTTTTATTTATTTACATAGAAATTTATAGAAAAGGCTCATGCAACAAATAGGGTATGGCAGATTGCGCGGGCATGTATGACTCTGAGCAGGTCCACCCATGCAGATTTATTGTATGATATGACGGGGTAAATCCTGCAGGGATCTTCTGCATAAAGGGCACTTCCTGGACTACAAACACCATAGGTATATTTGTATTCAGAAGCTGAGTTACAGAAGAGAATGTTGGATGGTTCCTTTCCATAAGGTCCCCGGAGACCATAAATGCCAGTGAGAAGTCATAACAAATTATGTAATTGACATTATTTGTGTGATGATACCCATGACTACTCTTGCTGTCTCCTGTCCATTTGAGAAGTTGTGGGGCAGGAAGATTCTGAAAAAAACTAGTGCCTCTCATTTTTTAATTTTGGAGGAGTGGGGAAAAAGGGGAACCGTTCTCCCCTGACCCCCACAGTGGTGAGAACTACAGTACCAAGGAGAGAATTTATTTTTTTCTTCAGAAATACAATTGCAGTACCCCTTTTGTTAGCCACTGCATACTTTAACTCTGATTTTTTTTTTGCCGTGCCGAGGGGAGTGTTCTGCTCCTCAACAAACATTTTATCCTTCATCAGTAGCTAAACCTGCCTGAGCTCATTAAATGGCAATGTGTTGGTTACTTACAGTTGATAAAATTATCAGAGGCCCGTTTTTTCTCCCAGCTGGGGCTGCAGGAAAGCATATGTTTCCAGGCCAAGAAAAGCAATAAGGGGGAAATGTTTTTCTCAGATTTGACCAAGTGACCCTTTCCCTTTTTTAGAGAAGTTCTTCTGAATCCCAGCCCAGGACCCATCCTTTTGCAGCAAAACAGCATTCCCGGGTTTTCTGGGCTGGGGGTGGGGTGCGGGAAGTGACTTATTATAAAACTCACTGTACTCATTGAAGTTAATGAGATGTGGAAAGCTTTGTAATTTGATTTGCTGGACCATATGCTGTAAAAGGATACTGCTGATTGCATTCCTCCACATTTAATTTAAGCAGTATGCAACAGCTTCTTCATATGGCTACTTGTATAATTAAAATTAAATTGGAGTATTTAAAAAAAAAGTACAGAGGAAAAGAAAAGAAAACACACCCACACTATTGGCTTTATTACTTAGTGTGGTTGGATTGCAAGCTTTCTTGAAAACATCTGTAAGTAATGTGCGGGTCTAATTTTAAATCTTGGCAAATATCTTCCACTTAACATTAGGGTTGTTTTTTTTACTGACAAGATTGGAGCGGTGGTTTTTTTGGAAGCCTGTTGGTAACAGATATGCATCCACAAGGACAAAAACATTTCTTAATTGGAGTTAACTGTAACACAAAACTTAGCGTTCTCCTGACCTCCCCCTCACACTCAATTTAGACACTGCAACACAAATGGGGTGCAGTGAAATTAGGCTTCTGTCTTTACCAGATGCAATGAAATATTTTGTTTCTCTTAAAAAAAAAAAAAGTCATCCCAGGGTTCAATGTGTACGTTTTTCTTTTCTTTTTCTTTTCTTTTCTCCATCTGCTGAGAGCAAACACAGATTCCAAAACGACCTATAAAAATTGTTGGGCAAAGTTGTGTGTGCTTTGTGCAGGACTTCATCTAGATGCCACTCTGTAAAACCACACTGCTTTAACATATGTCTGATGTTTTTACTTCCCTTTATTTAACTGCAAATATTTATGAGGGATTTTTCATATATATATATATATATATAAAATGCTTTTTTTTAATCTTCCCACAACAGCTTTGTGAGATGGGTTGAGTTAAGACAGAGTGACTGGCTCAAGGCCACCCCAGTTGCTCTCCTTTGCACATATTCTAGTTGTCAGTGTCCTTCCTAAACTGCAAAGCCCACAAAAAGGCGGGGGGGAAGGTGGAATTGTCCAGCTAAGGACTTCTTTGGCACCCTCATGGCTTACATTCAGCTTGTGATCTATGCACCCCAGACCTCCCAGATTTCTCTCTGTCAGTTCCCACTTTGCTCTAGAGCGGGGTTTCTCAACACTGGCAACTTGAAGATGTGTGGACTTCAACTCCCAGAGTTCCCCAGCCACCTAACTTGGAATAAGAGATTGGAATCACCATGATTTGATTGGCAGTTCTAGTACCCAATCACCACAGTGAGTCCACAGAGAAGGTTTCACATTGTGGTGTCACCGAACAACATTTGTTTGAGGAAAAGTTCTATGCAGCTTTGAAGCTTACACGTTGTTTTGTGAAGTTACATCACAACAGAAATATTACTTTATATCACTTCAGTTTTAATATAGCAGAATGTAGGGAACAGAGACAAGATCTCTGGTGCCCAAGGTTTTCCTGCATGAGAAGTATGAATGAGAACCTATTTACGTTGTTGAAAAGCAATGAATTGCATGCATAGTGTGTATACTTGAGGCATACTTCACAGAACGTCCAACTGTTGCTTATTTAACAATATTCCTCCTTCCTCCTGGACCCGTTGTAATATTTGTCTTGCAATCTGGCTTTGCTCCTAATCGAAACACTTTTCTCCCTTCTTTATGCTGGCAAGAAGAATTTTTCAATACCAAACATGTCTGGTTGAAAAGAAAGGATTAGTTTTCGTGGCTCTGTATAGGTGGATGGAACAAGTTGTGATAAAGGGGACAAATCTCAAGTGTATTGAGATGCACCAAGGTTTTAAAGAAGGAAGCAAGGCATAGCACACAGGCCAGCCATCCTTCAATGTGGGATTGTTCATATACACACTATAGAGCCATACCAAATTATGGTTGGAACCAGGGCTCTCCAGATATTGAAATCCTATCAGTCTCAGTCACCAGGACCAATGACAAGGGGCAAAGGAGCAGGGGGAGGGGTCTAAAACATCAAAATAACAGCCACAATTGGATGACCAAAGCCCTACCCCTTTTACAGGTATGCAATCAGTGACACACTCATTAAAAAAGAAGTGAGGTTTTGTTCTCCTATTCATTTTGACTTCGATACCGTTTTGATGTCAATGACCTTCCATGGACACCCCTGTTGAAAAGACCGAAATTAACATTTGTAAGCAGACAAAGCCCTCAGTCTTGTTATACGTGGAAATAGTTGTAAAGAGCAATTGGGGGATTTGAATAAGTGAAGGTCTACTGGGATGATTTTGAGAACATCAGCCAGGCAGGGAAGAGGAGTTAAGCTGGGAACTAGCCTTGAGTCCTCGAGTAGCAATAAAAGGCATATCCTGACACTTTTGAAGTTCCATGGAACCTGATATGGTTGTTCCCTAGGGAAGGCAAGCAGTCTGGAGAGATTCTTATAGCTAAAACATGATAAAGTTGTTGACTTCATAAATCTGGTTGCTTAATACTGCTGGTGTGGGGGCTGGTTTGGCTGTTCTTATAATGGCTGCAGAACCCAAACATCTCTTGCTGATTTAAAAAAAATATTATGAATATTTATTATTTTTATAGTATTCACCTTCCAGTTAAGTGTGGATTGGATTACAGCTGAAGCGTAGGATATTTTGCTTTCAAATACATTCACCTTCTATGAAATTTCTACTCTTTGGGGAATCTTTTTTTCCTGACAATCCACTCTTGTCTCTTAAACCAAGTCAATCATCTAACAACTGAGATCTGCAATTATAGCCCCACACCAGATGTGGACTTCCCAACTCCTTTTTTCATTACTCAGTATCCTTGTAGTATAGCAGGTTGTGCTTCTTTTAAATTTCCTTCTGTTGATTTGCCTGCTTTGGGCAAACAATTCCTATTGAAGCAAGCAGTGTCTCCTGCCTTCCTTTGTTTCTTCCTGAAGCCAGTCCTTCCTCGTGCATTTTAATTTTGCTATATATTTGCTATATATTTCTACATTCTTTGCATTTTTCAAGATTATATGATCCCTATCATTAATGTTCCTCAGCACTATCCCTTTTGTTGATTGGTCACTGCTAAATGGGTAATGAAGGTGGTTCTGTTTGGAAGGATTTTTATTTAACAACTAACATTCATTATTACACTTGGCTCAAATCGGTGTTGCCTTCGGTCTTTTTGCACATTTTAAATTTTTGGTTTTTAATGTGAACCATCTTGAGTAGCTCTGAAACTTCTCTGCTCCCCCTTTCACTCCACCCCCCACCCACTCCTGCTACATTTCCTCCTTGCTCGTTTATCTGCAACATAGCAGAATAGGAGCCAATGGGAGGAGTTGAGGAAGAAAAGCATTTTTATCCTTGCCTTACTACTTTTCATTCCACCGCCCCAGTGCCTTGTTTTACAGCTAATTGGTGCAATTTGCAAGACACAGGTCTGCTTCCGTCACCTTTTGGTTCCACTGAAAGCATGCGAAAAGGAAAAAAAAGTAGCAGAGCTTTTTCAAGATACTTTTTTTGTAGTTCTTTTGCAGGAACCAACCTCTCACTTTCAATTATAGTTATTTGATAAAAGGATGTAGTGCACAATTTAGGGAGGAAAAAAAAAATCCTTTGGCCAAGTCTAGTGGTTTTCTCCCGTGGTCTTTTATCGAAGAAGAAAACATGTGACAGCCTCTCTCAGGGTGGGAGGAGGAGGTCAAAAAACATTGGAGATCCATTTATTTTCCCCAAAATGTGGAGGTCAAGACAAAGATTTTGACAAAGCTTTATTTCAGCCATTTGATTTTGGGTTGCAAACATAATGAAACAATTTTCAGCAGCCTGAGTTTATAAAATTTAAAATCAACCCAGCTGGCTGGAGCGTCTCACACCACATCAAATTCCATGCCTGGGAATGTTCCTTGAAATCAAGGAACAAATCTGGAGCAAGTGTTAGAATCAACCATTAAAGGAATTTAAGGTCAGTTTGGAATGTTAGAAGAAATAGCAATAGCAATAGCACTTAGACTTATATGCCTCTTTACAGTGCTTTACAGCCCTCTCTACGCAATTTATAGAGTCAGCATATTGCCCCCAACAATTTGGGGCCTCATTTTACCCACCTCGAAAGGATGGAAAGCTGAGTCAACCTTGAGCTGGTGAGACTGGAACTGCCAAATTGCATTCAGCCAGCAGTCTGCAGAAATAGCTTGCAGTACTGCACTATGACCACTGCACCACCATGGCTCAAATCTTGAACATTGGTTTTTTAAAACTGGTTTTTTTTTTAAAGAAACAAATTAGAACTGCGGGGTCCTTGGTGCTAGCACTGATGATGTTACCTAGTTGGGTAATGAAATTTCTTCAAGAAAACAGCCAAACTCAGAGAGTACCAAGGACCCCACAGTTCAACCCTGAGCTACAAACCTTCATTTCTACAATTAGAATTGTTTATTGAAGTCTTGGTTTTAATATTAGTAAAAATGTAGTTCAGGACTGCTTTAAGGACATATTATTGGCAATGAGAAACTATTGGAATGTGGCCAAACTATGTATGGAAAGCATCCCCCAAACACCTGTTTTGTGTATCTTCAACCTTTCCCCCCAAATTTTCCTAGGTTGAGAAAATATTTATGTTGGAGGAACAGTTATATTTGCCATCTGTGGCAATCTTACAGTCAATTAAGTATGAGCAAGTTAATAATTACGTAAGGTGAATTCATGTCATGTAGGCTTCTTATAATCTGTTAAGATTGTCACCCAGATGAAGACTTTTTGGTTGATGATAATAATCATTCTATAGTTCAATTAAACGTCCATATTTTTAAATTGGTAAAATTAAATTGGCAAAAGAAATCTCAAGTCTATATGGTTGGAAACATGAAGAAGAGGCCTTCATTCTGCAGCAGATAGACAAAGGTTAGAAGGATGATATTTTTTAAATATCTAATTTTTTAAATATCTAATTTAATGTTTATTTTTTTTTGAAGAGTTTATAAATAGAGTACCAGAACACAATAGCTGCAGAATACTAAAAACAATGAGTAAAGAGAAACAAAAAAAGCGTAACAAGTGTTGTAAAAAAAAGTGACAGAAAAAAAAGAAAAAGGACAAGAGGTATAATACCATTATAACAATAAACAGTTTCAGCTCTCACAATCTTTATCTATGTGAAATGGTGCATCATTGGGGGTAAGTTTTTGAACCAGGTACTTCAAATATGTCCAAAATTCAGATCAATGATTCCCATGAAATTCAAATTTGGGAAATTTTATAAAGCATTTTATGACTTAAAAATGATCATGAAACATTTTATGACATAATATAAAATGTCATAAAACATTTCCTGTGCTGATTATTTGACTGTGCTCTCTATACAGAGTCATTTTGTTACGAGATGGATGGCAAATAAATTCAATAAATAAATAAACAAACAAATAAATAAATAGTTCAACATGGGCTACTTTTGAAAGAGATACATCTCTGAATATATCCCAATTTTTCCAGGGAAAGCAGTACATTAGAAGCTCTGTCATTCTTGAAAACATTGAGGAATCTGGTAAGGATCTATTTCTGAAAGGATGACCCAAGGGGTCATGAATTGCCTAGTATCATATTGTCATCAAATAAAAAAAGATAGAAGTTACCTAGTAACCTGACTATATTTCTCAGTGTCAACCAATCTACATTCCAATAAGAGTCAAAGATTTATCACAGTCCATACTTCTGGAAATAGAATACCACTTCTACTGATGATTGATCCAAAAACAAATAAATTGTAATTTACCCACAAAGCCGATTAGGGATGATAATCTACTAAAGTTTCATTCCGCATATTTATGATTGATAAAATATAATCCGAGTGCTATTTTTGCAAAGCCAATAAATTAAAGCCACCCTCATCAAATGGTAATCTCAGTTTAGTGAATGAAAACCCCAAATAAATATCCTAAATAACCTATCGATCTGAAGAAATATTTGGAATCGGCATTAGACTGCATCTGAGGCTCTAAATCAAACAAGGGACAATGCACAAAGCAGGTTAGCTGAGGGAATTCTGGGAATTGAGGTCCATATGTCTTAAAGTTGCTGAAGTTGAGAAACACTGATCAAAAGTACCAAAGTCAATGAGAACCGTCTTGTAGACTACATCTAAAATACTTGTTTTGGTTATTATTATTATTTTTAAATGCATCATTTAAGTCAGAAAACAACAGAGGAGTACTTTCTCTATCCAATATTATCTTCTTATTGAAAACACGAGAGCAGCAGCCAAAAAATAGTTATCACTGATTAATTTGAACACAGGGTTTTGCAGTGTGGAAACAGTACTAATGATGATGATTCCAAACCCTTCCACAAGAACGTATTCTCCAGTTAAAACTAATTCTTAAGAATTATCTGTATACATGCAATCCTATTCTACCTCTCAATGCAGTGCGAACAACTCTATTTAACAACTTCAATTTATTTTAATGTAATATTTCACTTAGTGCAACATACTTCTCTGAGTAGACTTTATACAAGTTCATTGATAGATCCAATAGATAAACAGAAGGTGCTTTCCCCCTTCCTTCCCTTTTGTAAGATTTTTACTTTAAATCTCAGGATAATTTCTCAGTCTGGGAAGCCTCATTAAGGAGAACCTCTGTGTGTAAAGTCATTTTTGGGAGATACAATTTAAGATTTTAATATGAGCTTATGTCCCTGCTTTGTGTTGCCAAAAATTTAGAAACTGCTTCTGGAGAGAAGATTATTACTAATGGCAAACTTGGCTTTCTTTCTCTCTTTTTTAAAGACAGTGTAATTTGGCCCAAAAATGATCATTGGCTTTTACTTTTTAATGTATAATGTATTGTTTTTTTAATCCAAGCCCACAAGCATAGCAAATTAAGTAAAAAGAAAATGAGCTCTCTGTTTATGGGACCACCAGATCGTGCCTTTCTTTCTAGCTCTTTTAAAAAAAAAAATGCAAATAAAGATGCTTTTTTTTTCATACCAAAAATGGCAAAGGCCAAAAGTTTAATCTTTCCTAGACAAGTTATTTTATTGCATTTTAAATTTCCCCATGTATTAACATGACCCTTTTCTGTAGCTTTTGTGTGCCTGGTGTTTAATTACTTATCATTAGCAACATGCATGGGGGAAGCAGTTTAGCATCTTTATAAATGCGATCATTAGTACATGGAAAGACACCGGTTTCTTTAGGACTCTCATTAGTTATTCAGTTTTCATGGAAATGATCATTAGGAGAAGACGGACCACCTGGTTAATTGCAGTCCCAATTTGAAAATCTCTGTTGCATTTCTCATGGAATCTCTGATTATAAGAGTCTGTATTTCCTAGCTAGGTACATCTTTTGTTTTATGTCTGCTTGGAAAGGATTTGATAGGCAAATAATTTACAAATGCCAAACATTGTTAAGGGGAAGAACCTACTGGCTATAGTTAACCCCTCCCCAGCAGTTACAGCCAAAATTCATTTTAAAAAAGATAAAAGCAATAAAATAAGAGTCATGAATATATAAGTTGAAATCAAAGTTCTCTGAAAATACATCAACTTTTAAAGTTTTGTGCTTTTCTTTCCTTTTCTAAAATCTTTATTGGCAAAAAAGTTGTTGCCACCGCAAAATATACTAATTTACCCAACAGAATCTCATTTAATTCAGTAGGGCTTTTTTCTAAATAAGCCCAATTATTTATTTGATTATGCTTCTAAATCACCTAGTAATCACATCTCTCTCTGTGTTGTACAAAGAAGTTAAAAAACGATTACACAAAATATAGGATCACATCCTATCTTTTCCCCATATGCAGAATTATGTTTCTTTTATGGCCTGTAGGCATTTAAAAAAAATTTGTTGTAGAACTTTGCTTTGGAAGAGTAGTCAATAAATTACTTTATGATTGTGAGAAAGCAATCGTGTAGATCTGTCTTGCTTGATTACCACAGAAAATCATAAAGTGTGAAAAATATGGCTACATCTTAAAATTTTAATGTACTGCAGGCAAGCTATGGCCATTCAGAAACTGTTTAGCTCTTATTGGCTGTGATGACTGGAGTGATGGAAGTTGGAATCCAATCTTATATGGAAACCTCAGGTAGACAGAAAAATAGACACAAACAGTTTGTAATTCATGCTTAAATGTAGAGGATTCCTACAACTACAGACATGTCATCTACCCATTAAGGAAACCTTCCCTAACTTGGTGGCCTCAAGATATGCTGTGATCCTTCTACAAAATTAGATCAAGCTGCCAAATCTTGGTTTTTGTACTTTTTCACAAGTGTAAACTGAGTAAAGTCTAGAAGCACTTGATTTTAAGACTTGGAAGTGGAAATGCCGAGATGGGGCCCTCTTTTGTCCATTACCCTTGTAAAATCCTAGCATTTATTTTTTGTAAAAGCTCACATATGTATACTGTATTCTCCCACCCCCCACTGCTTCTCCCCAACCTCTTTTCCATCTGCTGCTGATTTTAATTCACTGCCAGTTTTAAGTTCCTTGATACTTAATCATGGAGTCTATATGATATATAATGGTTCCTAGTCACAAATCAGAAGGCTGATTATGACCTATAAAGATCTCTATGATTTTGCATTAGAACCTCAAAGGAAGACTTGGATTCTGAAGAACTTAGAAGATCTTCTTGTCTCAGACCCTCCACAGTTAGAAGAGTGTTTGTCAGAAGAGACCCACTCAGAGACCCTTCCCAATTTGGGCTGCTTCTGATCCATACTTGTTATTCTGTTGATAGATGAAGGCTTTTTTTATTAATCTGAATGCTTCCCACTAAATTAGCTTTTAATTGGTAGGGGAGATGCCACTTTTATTTCTCTTTATTTAGCTGTATATTTTTAATCATTTTACTTCCATGTTTTAATTATAATTTTCTATTTTATCCTGCAACTTCTGCTTAGCAGCTTTGCCTGTTTTTGGAAAAGTTTTGAAAAAAATACTACAAAGAAAAGGAAATTAAAAAATGTCAAATTGTTAGACCTTTATCTGTTAGTCAGGTGGTAGTACTTAGCTGACCTTGGTTGATCTTGAAAAGCTAAGTAGAGTGGATGTAATTATAGTTTGAATAGGAGACCACCAGACAATATCAGAGGTGAAAAAAATCTCCTATCATGCTGGCAAGAAACTACATATACTTGTCTATGAAGTCTTCAGGATTCATGGTTAGTTCAAAGAAGTCTTTATCCATTAACTGATATTTTAATCAAATATAACCCACAGGATTCTCATGAAGATAAAGGAGAATGAGTGTATGTGTACTAGGACAAGAACAGACAAGTGTGTATTGTATGTCAGATCGTCTTCTTGTGAGAAAGGTGAATTAACATTATACAATTCTTGCATTTTTCAGCGTTAAGGTTGTGGCAGAATTCTCTACCTACAAATAAGTGCTAATAGGTATGCACTTTTAATGAGAAAAGCCCATACCTTTGGGCTTTTTTTCAATAAAATGTACTGAATACGCTACACAAATAACAATCATAGGGCAGTACTAGTATATAAGTATGTTGTTGTGTTAATATTAAAAGGCATGAAATCTAGATATAAACACTTAGCAAAATAAGGATTATCGTCTATGCATTTATCTTATTTTACCTTCAGAGCTTTAAGGGAGAAGAAACATCCTGATGTGGTAACTTCTTCCGTTGTAAAAAAGAAAACACAACTGTGACAGAAAAATAACACCCTTGTCAGAACCTTTTATTTTGTCTGTAAACAATTAGCCAGCTCTTGCAACCTAGCCTGAAAAAGCTCTGGAAATCTGCAATCAGTTATATCTCCAATTACCATAAAACATATTATCCATCTATTCATTTATTAATGATTCATCAGTTAACCACACATAATGAGCAAATAATTAGTAATGCAGTCTGCTTGCCAAAGAACTGGAAAAAAAAACTGTTGGCATTTTAAAGATGAAAGGTTGCACTTATGCCGAAGCTTGGTGATGATAAAGTTAATACCAAAGATAATTACGAAAGCGCCTATCTGTTATTAGAGGCTGTGGGCCCACAAAACGTGTCTAATTGAACTTAGATTATGCTTCAAAAACCGGCATGTTACTGCATATTAGTGACTGGTTTTGCTGGAGGGCTGAGGTATACCCCCAAATAATCGTGCGAGTTAATAAAACGCCAGACAGCAAGACAGCGAGTGCTCTTTGTTTGCCCGTTTGAGGCCTTTTGGAAAACAATAAATTGCATTGATGTCAGCCGAGCCACATCCCTTTGCTAATTATCGTTTGGTGCTGAAATGACTCCTGTGAAATTGGAAGCAAGGAGAAACATACAGCTGTAGAGGGAGGCTTTTCAAGCTTCAGCAGTAAATGAGGGATAGGCCTCAGGCACACAGATGTTAAAACAGTGAATTCCCCTACAGATTACGCTAATGGAAACCCTGTCAGAGTAAGTCAAATCCAGGGTCTGTGGTCAAAATCTAATTAATGTACAAAAAGAAAGAAAGAAAGAAAGAAAGAAAGAAAGAAAGAAAGAAAGAAAGAAAGAAAGAAAGAAAGAAAGAAAGAAAGAATTGGGATGCCCGGAGGTGATGAAGTCTCCAGAAGAAACTTTCTTGTTTGTAAAAACTGTTAGCATGCATAGCAACAAACACTGAGCTATTGCTTCACGATGTAACACTTACTTGTTGTGCGGCTCTGTGCCATGGATTTAATAGAGGACTGGTGAATCCAGCTTGTACAACAACAAGCTTTGATCTCTAGTGAAATACCCGTCTTGCAGTCCATTTGGGAGAATTTACAAGATGTGGATGCTCAAGAATCTCTGCAAAAGCTGAGAGAAAGCACGGATTCATCTGGATTTTGGGGAACTGATGAAGCATTAAAGAAATTCGGGAAAGAGCAAGATTGGAACACACACAAAAAAAGGCCAAATTACTCAACTGTACAAAAGTTAAAAAAAAATACAAAGGGATAATGCCAGCTGGTTCTTGAAGGTTCAGTTTGGGAATGTTGCTGGCACCATCTTTTAAAGCATTGTTGCCAAACCTTTGTTGGGCAATGCTGGGTGGAGAATTCTGGGCGTTAAAGTCCACACACCATCAAGTTGCCAACGTTGGGCAATACTGTTCTAAAGCTTTCACAGCTGTACAAAATTTGTCCCAAGAAATAACAGATTAAATGAATTTCTAATGTAGGAATCTTTCAGTTTCCACAAGCCAACCCCCCCCCCCCCAAGCACCAACTCTCCTCCTGCATAAAAGATATCTTACACAGAGCCTTGGAACGATGAGCTTTTGTAGGATGTGGCAGAAATAAATACGCAGCAAAAAAAATAAAAATTGCTAATGACCTATTTTGCAATATGTACATCTCTGTAACAGAGTAAATAAATAAACGGGCTCTGAGCATCCCATTAGGATTGTTTGCTAATGCATTTGTGGCATAATAGACATTTTATTCTTAATACTTAAATTTGAAGTAAACCAAAGGTGGAATGATATTAATTCCCAATGAGATGTAAAAACCATTATATTTTCTCTTTTGCTTTCCTTATGAAATGGCAAAAAGTATTTTTAGGATATCGAAGGAATGTGTTTTGCTTGTTTGGCAACTGTGCAAAGTACAGGGCATTCAAATCCATGATACCAATATAATTCTTATGTATGTCTTTAAGCAGAAACAGTTTGTTTTCCCTTTGGGAGTTTGTTGCTAGGGTTCAGAAAGAAGGAAAACAAGATAAATAGAAAATTTACATAGTTTATTTAAAACAGCATAGTTAGATAAATTATACATAATTTATTTGATGATTGTCCAGAACTTGAGCTAAGTACTATCATATAAATGCTGGGTTGTTTCATAATACCTTAATTCATACAATTCAACAATAATATCTCTAATTTAAGCTTAGAATTGTGTGTGAAACAAGCTACAGTGATTTATAAACCATAGTTTCTGTCTTATCACATTGTGCAAACACAGTCACTATAGTGTATAATTTATATAATAATCATGGCTTAGTGTAATGTTTCAGTCACAAGCAGACTTCTTTTTGTATACATGTATGTATATGTGTGTGTGTATGTGTAAATTTTTAATTGAAGATTTTAAAAACATAGATAAAAACTAATAAAAACTAATATAAAGTAAGAAATCAAAAAGAAAAAGAAAGAAATCAAAAAGAGTGCTAAAAGTGCAAGAAAGAAAAAAAAAGAAAAGAAAAATAGAAAAGAAAGAAAAAAGATACAATAGCAATAGCTCTTAGACTTATATACTGCTTCACAGTACTTTACAGCCCTCTCTAAGAGGTTTACAGAGTTAGCATATTTCCTCCAACAATCTGGGTCCTCATTTTACTAACCTCGGAAGGATGGAAGTCTCAGCTGGTCAGGATCAAACTTCTGGCAGTTGGCACAGCTAGCCTGCAATACTGCATTCTATCCACTGGACCACCACAAAAAAGAAGACTTCTGGTCTCAATTGTATATTAATCTTTAAAATCTTCTGAATTAGTATATGTATTTGAATCCAAAATTTTCTAGCTGTTTTGCACATCTACCAAGCATGATAAAATATACATTCTAGACAATTTCTTTGGTGACATATGCAGTACCCACAGTACATCATTTTATAAAATTTCCTTTAAGATTATAACAGTGTAAATTTCAGTCTTTTCATCAACATATTTTCTCATTGTTCAATGCAAGTTACCTTACTGTAACTGAAATTTTTAGCGCCCTGTAATCATACATGTTCTTCTGTTTCAAATTTCAATAATTGTTTGTACATTTTAGCAATCACATATTTATCATTTGTGCATAATTCTCTTTCAAACTCAGTTTTACAATGTTCGATACCATAAACACTTTGTCTACTTTAAATCTTTCTGATAATTGTAAATAAGAAAACCATTGCCAACTGTATCCCTCTGCAATCAATTTATCTCTTGATTTTATTTTGTGTTCCCCTTGACAAAATTCCAGTATCTCACAATAAGTTAGTCATTTGTGCTTGCCTATTATTTCTTCTTTATAAAAATGCTTCTTGAGCTGAGAGCCACAAAGGTACCTTTGGACCCAACTTGAGTTTGTATCTCTTCCATATTCTCAATATAGCATATCTAAGATAAGGATTTTAAAATCCACATTAATGTTGGCTTTAATATATCACAAATATTCACAGAAATTCTCCCCAGCAATGACAGTGGTAGCTTCTCCCATCTTAACATATCTTTTTAAAATTTCATTCTGTGTTTTAACATAAATATTTTGAAATAACATACAATTCATATTTGCCATGGTGTACCAAGATACTTTATTTTCTTCTCAATCTTAAAATCCATTTTTATTCATCGATTCTGTTTGATCTATTTTCATGTTTTGTTAATATCTTTGTCTTCTGTTTATTAATATTAAAATCTGCTAATGTGCCAGATTCTTTTAATTTTTCCATTAATGTTTTAATTTACTTTAAAGATTCTTTCAAAACCAACATCAAGTCATCTGCAAAAGCCCTTAACTTAGGAGTTTTGTTTTTATTCTCTGCTCCAACAATCCTCTCATCTTGTCTTATATCTTATTTAATATTTCAAAGATTACAGTAAAGAGGAGTCCTGGGTTTTTTGTTTTGTTTCTTTTTAGTTTTTTAGTTTTTGTACATCACATGTTAAATCTCAATTGAGGACTATTTGTGCTTTCTGTGAAGTATAGTACAAATAGAATATTGTGTGCCCATGAATCAGTTTTTTCTTCGTTTGTTAGCAGCTCTATTTGCTTATTTTGAACCCAGGTTTGGGTGAAATAAGCTTTTTTTTGCCCTGCCCTCTCCTTTTTGCATTCAGAAGCAGAAATGTAACAGAGTTTCCTTTCCATTTGTGTTATACATAGATATGGTTATGACTTTCCTCCAATCTTCATTTTCCAGCTGGAAACTGTAATCTCCTGCCCTCTGATATCACCCCCACCCCCAATCCCTTGTAGCTAAAAGGGAACGTCCTTGTGACTGATTGAATCTGTGCCTAACAATATCAAGACAAGTATGTGTGGGGTCAGACTGATGACCTTCAGGGGACCCTTGTCTTTTTCCTCCCCTTTTTCCTGGGAACCAAGAGTAGTTTAGCACAAAGATTGGGTTATATGTCCCTCCTTCTTACAATGCTGCAGGCCTGCCTGTTGGGAGATTTAAAGGATTTAAAATGAGCTTTTTAAAGATTTTGGTGGCTTTGTGGTAGAGCAGATGTCAAAGCCAACGTTTCTTTGTCCTGCATATTGCTGTGTTAAGTCAGTGATCATTTCCTCTATGGTTGCTTTGAATTCCATAACTGAGTTATCATGCCTTTTTCTAGTTGGACTTTTTCCCCCAGAATAACCAACTTTGTTCCCTCCCATGGTCTTCCCTCTGTCCCTGAGATAATTCATTTGTTCATCTAACAAGTATTCCAGAACCACAGTTGGCCCAATTATTTCTTCTCTGACAGAGGGCCGTAATTCACAGTGTGTACTTAGAAAGCTCTATTTCAACTTTTTGATGAAAAACTTGTCCTCTGTCTATCACCCGTAGCTGGATGAGGAGACAGACGACAAATCCCACCTTAGAGCAAACTCTTCATTGCTATATAAATTACCAGCATGGCAACTATCCTGGCCTATTTCCTGTGGCTGAATCTGCTTGCAATCTTTGTGCCTTTACTCAGATGGTGTAAAGTCAGACTATCTTGAAGTACCACCTATACCTGCTGTCAAATGTTTCTTGATCTTCCCATGTTCCAAAGTCTTCCATTTTCTCCAAGAACTTCAAACCATCAGCACTTTTTAAAGATTGAATGGATCATTTCAAGATTTTCTGAATGTTACTCTGTTGACCGTTGCCAGAAAAAAATAACCCTACACAGCTATTTGAGCTCCTAATTTCTACCAGATTTCTCCCCTCTGCATGACAATCTAAGAAAGTATTGTCAAATTTATTTCCTAACCTTCCACAGATCAGTCCAAGAGGCTTGCAGTTCTGCAGCTCACAGCTATATTAAAAAAACATTCAGTTTTCTATCTGTTCTAGAATGTTCACCCCTTTCCCCCAGTGCATTTCTCCACCCTTTCATTCTCAATGGGTGGGAAAGAAAAAAAATTGAACTGGAACATCCTTTGGACTCCTGGTGCTGGAAGAGCAGTCTGAAATTGTTCATTTATACAAAATGTTCTCATAAAGTGGCAAATGCCATTCGTTCAGCAGGCCTCCATCAATTTTCTGTTTGCAATGCCCTGACAAATCTAAGTGGCCAGACTAGTAATGCAGTCAGGCTCATGTACTTGCCAACACTTCTGACTCTAAAAGGGAAGAAGGAGGAGAGGAAGGGAGGAGACAACAGTGCCCAAAATAAAGGTAGAGTTCTAGAATGGGGAGTGATCCTGATGAAGAAGGATGGTTGTGCTGTCCTGTGCCAGGAGGATAGAAGGTTGGAAAGGCTTGAAGAGTTCTCACCAGTTCCAGTGAATGAAGAAATGGAAAGGTAAGAAGGAACACAAATCCTTGCAGCTACATTTTTGAGGTTGTGGGATCAGCCCTGAGGATCTTCTTCATCCATGTTGAGTTGATGACCGAAGGAGTAAATCTCCAGAGAGCTGAGATTTACAGCTGTGTTGCAGAAGAAAGTATTGCAGAGATTCTTAACCTTTTTGTGTCTTCAAAGTCTGATGAATCTTAAACCTTATCAGCCATTTGAGGTAGGCCACATTAGGAAATAGTCTCCACAAGGAATAAAGGTACTCCATAGATATATTTCTTCCTTTTTGTACTAAAAAGAACAAGGTACAGGCCCTTCAACTTTTTTTTCCCCTAACACTTTATTCCTTTCCTGGATTTAATTCTTGTTTTCTTTCATTAACTTTCCTTCTCTAAAGTTATTTCTGGAGGTTTTTTTTTACGATTGTGTCACAAGGGAAACTAATTATCGATGAAGATCAAACTAGTGAAAAAATAACATGAAATGTATGTGCTTTTTAATCTATTAAATAGGTAACAGGACAACTAAATTCCATTTAGAGGTTAGGGAAAATACAGTTGTAATTTCTTTTTCTCCATTCAGTTTATGCATTTCCTAAAATCTGTTCCTTGATCCCAGGTTAAGAACTCCTGCTCTGGAGCAAACCATGATGAGAATGAGTCATGCTTGGTTTCCATGTCGTTAACTATGGTATCAATTATATTCATCTCCACACTTGCGCATACACCTCGCAATTCCGCAAAAATAATGTCATATATACTCATGATATGGCAATACTTATCTCCTTCTCACATTATTCTTTTACTCAGTTTTGGAAGCCATCACAAGTGTGTGGCTTGTCATAAGTTGATTATGAAGCTCAAATCTACTCTGCATAGAGTTATTTTTTGTGATACTCAGAGTGATATCTCCTACTTACACTCCTACTTACTTTTGTAATTCAAGAGGCCTTATATAGGTAGTCCTCGACTTACAACAGTTCATTTAGTGACTGTTGGAAATTACAACAGCACTGAAAAAGTGACTTATGACCATTTTTCACACTTATGACCGTTGCAGCATCCCCCAGAGTCACGTGATCAAAGTTCAGATGTAAAATGGGGCAAAACTCACTTAACACCTGTCTCGCTTAGCAACATAAATTTTGGGGTCAATTGTGGTCATAAGTCAAAGATTACCTGTAATCAGCAGATATTTTGTGTTTCTGATGTTTTCGGATCATATTTGGTAATGAGGGTCAGACATTTAATATGAGGTATTTATATATGAAGTAGAAAAATATTATGCTTAAAAGGGATGCATGAAAGTTTCAAATGTTACCCAACGCCATGAGACAATAGGAGGTTGCATCCATGTTTTTTGGGGAAGACTATTATAGAACCTGTCTCCTTACTTCAGTTAGAAAAGCCACAAATGTAGAAAGTTGCTTTACACTTTCTTGCCAGCCATAATACTTATTAGAGAATTATTCTGAATCAGGGTAACTTCCAGATTTGTGGATTCCAACCTCCAGAATTCTGAACAAAGACAATGCAGGTTGGGGTATTCTGAGAACTGAAACCCACACATCTGGAAATTTCCAGGCTGTGGAGCATTGTATTAAATTAGACCAACATGATCCCATCTTTCAACCATTTCACTTTTAAGAAGTTAGAAGATGGGATCATGTTGGTCTAATACAACCTTCTCCTTTCTTTTCCCTTCTTCTCTCTCCCCTTCCCCCTTTTTTTTGGTTGACTATCGTATTCT
>JANHFL010003817.1:202578-216211 GCA_032468155.1 Oxyrhabdium leporinum | reverse complement strand
ATAAAAAGTATCCTGTTTGAAATTCCAAGTTTCAAGAGTTCTACTTTCTTGAGTTAGAAGGAGAGGGGGGCCTGACAGGTAGCAATGAGTCAGCAGGTTTATTGGACTGCTACCACTTTAAGAGGCTGTAATATAAGAGAGACCTTATGAGGGCTTATCTCTCTCTCTCCATGTGTGCTTCTGTGGTGTAGCCGATTACTGATTGCTGTTTGTTCAAGGCCTGTATCAAAGTACTTGTATGTATATATGCTTCGTAGAGATAAAACCACTATATGTAAATACAAACCTCTGTGCTGTATTTGCTCCTGGGTTTTTTCACTTAGTCACACTGTGTGCACTCTGACAAGAACATTTGCTGTTGTGCTGTCTAGGTGTCAGTATATGAATGAGGACAAAACGCTGAATTATAACTTTTTTTTGGACAGGTAATTTTCTTCCCAATTGGGGGGCAAACAAAACATTTTGGATTTATTTTTAAAATCACTTGAAGTGACCTAAAAACTTTTCTTTTTAGTTGAAGATCTTCATTCCACTTTATTTTATTCCATTTATTTTATTTTAGTTTTATATTTTGAAAAGCAAACCACTAAAATCATATAATATGTTATACATGTTGGTTTATGGCAACAAACTGGTGTTTTGTATAAGAATTGGAATTCAACTTTTACAATTGGCTAATATCTGTCACATAGGATTATTACCTTACAGAATGAAATCACATTAGTTATTCCATTATAGGAGGAGATGTAATGTTATTTTACGGTGGCAAAAGATTGGGAGTCTGATAGCACCTTAGTTGAAAAGCTAACACATTTTATTAAAAGGCCTACACTTTCATGAGCTGCTGCTCGCTTCATCCGATGCACAGAATGGCTAGATTGATGTAGGATTTAAATTGTGGTAAGTTGCAGGGGAAACGAAGGGAGGAAAAGAGGGGAAGATAAGTTGGTTATGCAGATGCTGGTTACATGAGACACAGATGATACAGCTTTTATCAATTACCACTGTGTTGAGATCTGAGATTGCTTGAAACCTTTTGATGTATTGAAGTTTGTTGCTTAATGGGACTGTTAAGGTTCTGCTTTCCCAAAATAGTCAGTATGAGATCTGTTATATAAATTGTCCCAGGAAGTTGAAATGCTGTGATATTGCTTTGTCCTTGTTTTGAGTTCTGATATCAAACTTATATCCATTATTATTATTATTTTTGTAGAAAGTTTTCCTCTTGTCCTGTGTAGAGTCCAGAAAGGCATTGCTAGCAGATATTAGAACATATCACATTGAAGGAAGAGCGTGTGCCTCTAATTTTGTGTGTGGCTTGTGATGGTGCTGTTGGGGTGGATGTGGCTGACTTAGAACAATGCCTTCTTCACTCTCATCCCCTCCTCCAAGTCCTCCTCTCCCATACTGGGGACTCATTGATGATATTTTCATCATCTGAACTCATGATAATGAACCTCTCGTCGCTTTCCATCATGAGTTCAACAAACCAGTTTGGCGTAATGGTTAAGGTGCTGGCTTGGAAACCCAGGAGACGTGAGTTCTAGTTCTGCCTTAGTCATGAAAGCTGGCTGGATGGCTTTGGGCCAGTCACTGTCAGCCCAAGCCAACTCATGGAGTTGTTGTGGGGAAAATAATAAGAATATTAAGTATATTCACCGCCTTAAAGTATTTATAAAGTAATAAAATATGGGTTTAAAAAAAGCAAATAAATAAATAAATAAATAAATAAATAAATAAATAAACTTCTACCCCACCATCAAGCAATCTAAGGCCTCAGCAAACACAATGGGTTTTTAACACAATGCAATTGCTAATGTATTTGTAATTTGTTTCACATGTAACCTGCATCTGTATAACCAACTACCTTCCCTTCCCTTTTCTGTTCACTCATCCTATATCAATCTAGTCATTCTATCCATCATACAGAGTGAGTTCTATCCCCCCCCCAAGGCTTATGTCTTTGCATAAGATTACTACAGAACCTCTATAGGGTCAAACATCCTTGCAAATTGTATTGTTATACCTCATTCTTCTCTTTGCATTGATGCAGCTCAGTTGTTCTCTTCATTTTGTCCACCATGACCAATGTCTGATAAAAGTAAAAAAGAAGCACATACATACAAAAATCTATCCCTATCATGAGTAGCATGCTCTATAAAGTCCTTCTATAAAACATTGGAACAAGGAGAAACTATTTTGGAACAGGACTGCTGCCTATACATGTCAAATGACTGATAACAACCGCTGAGGTGTTTTCAATTCTCTGCAAGTGTTGTCTTTAGATACCCTTCCAGATAAACCCTCCTTGTACTGCAATAGAGGCTCAAAAGATAAATGATGCCAGAAACTATGTATTATTTCTAAAGGCCTTAGTCACACCTATGTTTTAGACATTAGGCAAAAGCATGGAATGGCAGCATGGGAAGTCTTTCAGATTGGTGATTTCTGGAACAGTTTAAAAAGCAAATGTTTGGGGGATTAATTACACAGGGTAACCATTCGAAATTGTCTCTTGTTTTATTTTGTCTGGCTTATTAGGTAGATGCTAGCAAAGTTTAAATCTTGATTGAGTCAAAATGGACTAATCTATGGTTCTCCTTCCTAATATTCGAACAAGACGAATATAGATGCTTGTACACCAAGCATGCTGCAAACATACAAGCATGCATGCATGCATGCATATATACATATATAGTCATATATCCAAAATAAATACATTTTATTTGTGATCAAAGCCTCCTGGCTTGGTACAAGCGGTGAAAAAGATGGTAGCCTTTGAGCTGAAACGCAGCTAAGTGTTTTAAGTTTGTTTTTGAAAAATGGAAAAATAAATTAGCTCAAATTGTTGAGGATCCTGCTATGTGGATCACTGCATTTTGGAGAAAACAATGGATTTTGCTCAGATTTGGGAAAGAAAGCATTAAAACAATGCCTGGTATCAGTGAGGCAGTCTAGGGCGATGAGACTTGTGCAGTCATTTTAGATAGACTGGCAAACAAGTTGTGGCCATAAACACCAGCTTCTGCTTCTCACATTGTGCTAGCCCTTCCAATGAGTAAAGTATTACAATTTTTCTCTCCAGAGGAACAATCTCGAATTGAGATGCACTCTACGTACACTCTATTCATCTTCCCCATCTAGAAGAACTGGGGGTGGGATGAGGAAATGAGGGAGCTGCTGAATGAAAGGCACAGCGAGACACCTCTCATCCAAGGAGAAACTGGTGAAGCATCAGGTGTCCTCTCTATGAAGGGGTAATGGCAAATGAAAAATTACCATGCTTATTTGGTCTGTCACAGAAAAGGACCCGATAAACTTTAACTTTGGGCAATGTTGAGCTTTAGGGTTTTATGATTGTGGTCTAGACAACAGATTTCCTGATGCTTCGCTGGAAAAACATCCGGAAATTTTTTGTCTAGACCATGGTCAAAAACCCTGAAACACAACACTGCCCAACTCATACTGTGAAAACCTACTTCAAACATTTTCTTGGACATGGGGAGGAACATAAAAATTTAATGGAAAGCCATGTCAAATCCCCCATATCAATCCTAGCACCTTAATGTTTATGTACATCTGGTGAGTTGACCCAGAAAATTTGCCAAATCCATCTGTGTTCTTAAGAGGTACTCTACTGTCTATCTCTTTTAGAGAAAATCAGAGGCTTGAGGAATTGTAGGAGCATGAATTTTGGGGGGCAAAGGGCACCGGTTATAGCTATAAACTGCTTGGAAAGGAAATATGTTGATGGAAGAATGCAGAAAATGGTTAAAACCAATTTTGCAACAGATCCGTGTCCTATAGTATGAATAAAGGCTAAATTATCCCTAATGCACTAGCTTGTTACAGAGAAATTAAGACCATTTAGATGCCGAGATCTGACTTAGACCACTCAGAAAATAAAACTAATGCAAGTTGTGACCTATTGCTCCAACAAAAATACTACACGAAGCATCTGGCCCCTTATTTCAACTCTCCTGGGCTTCTCAGCTTCTTGGAAATACTAAACCTTAAACTCCATTCCATATGCAAACTTCTGTATTTTGTTTTTAAAAGGGTCAAACATTGCTGTCTCCAGCAGAGAGAGTGGTAGGAGAAATTCCTTCCTCAACTGACGGAGAGCAAGTCTCCATTGAGAAGTGTAAATGTGTCAATGGCCTTCAGAGACAGGAGGAAAAACTGTAGCCTCGACAACATCTGATAAGCAAAATCTGTTTCCGAAGGAGGGTTGGAGATGGAGAAGGCATCTCAGAACAACCCTCTGCAAGATTGTTACTGTTACCTTAGAATAAAGTAATGTTAATACTCATGGTTGAGGCTTCTTGTGTGGACTACCTAAGATGGCTTTCAGTCTTGAGCACCTGTCTTTTGAGATGCTTTCTTCCACTCCACCCCTCCTCCAGATTCAGATTTCTTTTATTAGATCACAGTCTAGATTGTGGCTTTTCCTTCATCTCCCAAAGTCATTCTCACATACCGTTGAATGAAGATGGGGAGCCCGTTGAAAGATATGTGGTGTGTCTTTGCTGGCAGACTTGACCTGCATACTGTCAGCTTTGGTCAATACAACAGGTTAGATAGTTTGGAAACTACTATCTCATAACTTTAAAAAAGGACAACTATTCTGAATATATGTTGAAGTGCTATTGCAGCAAACTCCTTGCAGATATCCAGTTGAAATTGAGAAAAAATAATATTGTCTGAGGATTTACCACCCCTGTTGTTTGCCAAAAAAATAAAGCAAGAGAAGTTTCTGCAGTAAGTTTATGGATGAATCTCTTATCAAACAAACATCAAATCTCTGAGCAGACTTAATTGAATTGGTTTGTCCTCAAATCTCAAGCTGCATGTTTGAACTAGAATGTGTTCTCTTTTTTTAAATTTGATTTTTCACATCCAAGTTGAATTGGATCAAAGTTGATTTTTACAGGCCTTACCATAACACTAGAATTAATTACCAGATAAGTTGAAAGGCTGACTTTGAAAACAAATGTAAGAGATGACTCCATAATTCTATGGGGGGTGGCAGAATATTTTCCAATTCTTGTTCATACAGAAGCCTTCTGAATATGCTTCCAAAGATGAAGACGTTTCTTGAGATTTCTCTTTCAAAATGTCATATTAGATAACATGATTCTACAGCCTTCTTTTTACATGTCTTTTAAAGTCATAATTTCATTCCTCATGGGTACCAAGAATAAAAGAAACTACCTTAATCTTACTGTCAAATTTTCTTTAGGTTTTTTTGCTGGAGGGACATAAACCAGGCATCCACTGTTTTACACTAAAACTTTATTTTTTCCCCTTAAAATAACCCAGCAATCTTTTAATCTTCAGTAATTTGAATGTGCATGGAGAATTCATAGGTGAAAGCCTGGTTTTGCTGAGAAAAGTAAGGATGAAACTAATTCACAACAGGCCCTGAAAGTCAAAAAAAAAGGTTTGAAGCATTTTGAGACAACTCTTTGCCCAAAGATATTTAAGGGTTACAGAGAAGATCAAGAAGAATTAAATCTGATGAGGTGCCATAAACAACTTGATATGTAAGGTTTTTCTCTTCCTAAAGTGGTCTCTGTATCATAGTCTGACCCAAAGCTTTAATTCAATTGCTTCAAATAGTGCATTTATAAAGATGACAATTTGCCCATGCATTGACCTCAGCAACGAAATGCACAACTACAATATAATGGTGTGAAAACCTTCAGAGAAGGAGAGTGAAGGCCTTTTGATGGGGTAGCTTTTAATGTTTTGGTGGGAAGAAGGCGTCTTCCAGATACTAAAAAAATTAGAGACTGGTGGACTGCAAATATATCTTGAATAGCCTGTCATCAGAATTATTAAAGGCTAGAGGCTAAGATACGAAAGGGAAGTATCACATTGACAAAAGGATAATGTTTGGTTCTCAGTTGATTAGTTCTCTTTTACCCATTTTATAGCTATAGAAACAATACAGAGCTGCAGATTAAATGATGAATTATTGCTCATGTTGGGCGTGTATGTTATATTTATCTCTGGTAAACATAAAGCGATTTAGCAAGGGGCAGAACTCTCCCTGAATTCTGTTCGACCTCTGTATTCATTGGGGGTGGCCGGCTACACGAAACACGTGCGTCTACCACGAGAAGACAATTTCCCAAGACTACTTTAAACTCTCTTAAAAAAAAAAGAAGCTGTTGTCAAGCCTCCAGCCTCTCCGCTTTCAGTTATTCTTTCTGTTGCAATAGCATTACAGAGCCACAAGCCTAGGCCTCCAAGGTATCAGATAGCTTTCTATCACATATCAGTAACTTAGTAGGTTTTGCATTATTGCCTCATCGGAAGACACAACAGTAAAACTGGAAGCCAGAGACATCTGTGTGCTGATGCTATCGATATTTTTTTTTTTTTAAAAAGATCCACATTCTGACTGAAGTTCAGTTTTAGCATTATAATAAACTGCAAAGACCACAGCGGCTGAAAAGAAAAACCAAACTACCTTTCTGACTTCCTCCTTTTTTTTTTCGGTTCTCTTATCTCTTCTGAGCAGGGAGGTCCATCTTTCTATCCACACGATTATCTCTGTACCCAGCTGCCAAGTTGTGATATGTTTTTGTTCCTGGCCTATTGACGGGACAGCCATTTTTAATCTCTACTTGCCCTTACCTAAGATGGCACATGCCTCCCAATCTCATTTTTAATCTTTCATAAACCCGACTTTTGCCTGTCCGTAGTCCTCTGTTCATTTGAAAAGAGGCTACACTCCCCCCCACCATGTTTTTCTCTTAATTGATTTCTTTGATTGGCATCAATATCTCTGCTGCATTGTGAGTGTAGGTAAAGCAAGCTCAAATTAAATTAAGCAGGTTAAAAAAGATGTAATGGTGGAGCATTGATACCGGCATATAAGAATGTGCTAAATTGCAATCTCACCCTCAGAATCATCACATCAAAAATTATTCATGGTGAAATAGATCTTTAAGGTCATCATACCAAAACCCTCAAATAATTGTCTAACTTCTATTGATGCTTCTCCAGAAAAAGGTGGGCAATCAAGGTTGTCAGTTCTGCTATCAAACAACACGTATTATTAGGGAACGTTTGAAAAGTTTAAGTACAAACTCTTCCTTGCAGTTTCTACCGCTCAACAGAGAGTAAGTCTACTCCATCTTCAGTGTGATAATAGTTGAAGGCAGCCATCAGTTCTACTTTTAATCTTCTTTTCTCCAGGCTGTTCTTTCAACCATCCATCATGGGACCCTTCTCCATCCAGATTACTCTGGTTCATCTCTCCATCTGTTATTCTGTAGCATTCTTTACAAAGGAAGCACATTCGAATTAAACCTTGTTGGAAGCCTAACAATTGGTGCTTTCTGTGATGAGTCCAGGAAGATTCCTGTTGCTTATGCATGGTCTTCTCCTTAACTGACATTTCTGGCTGTTGCATGCTTGGGAGCCGTCTTTAGCCTTTGGTCTAATTTTAATCTGTGGATTAAAGGAAACCGGCTCATGTTAAGAACAACTTGACCCTTTCTTGGCAACTTTGACATGGGAAAGGCAGAAGAACATCTCAGAAAAAAAGAGAAACATGGAAACATCTACCCCGCCAATTTTGGGTTCTGGTTCTGCCATTGTTTCCTTCAACCACACCCAGTCTTGGGAGATGGTCTTCCAATAAGGAGTTTGGAGACTTTTTTTAAAAAAAGGCTGGATCCCTTCCCTGATCTCTGCCCTACCTCTGTTTTAAATCTAGAACACGGGTGCTTAAATTTGGCCTGCAGGCCGGATGCGTCATGCGCTGGCCATGCCCATGCCGTGTTTAGCAAAGGGGAAAAAAGTCCCGATACGTCATGTGATGCTGCCGTGATGTGAATTTGACACCCCTGATCTAGAAGAATGGAGACACGTGTTACAAAAGATCTAACTACGCAGAGATTACTTGCTTATTGGAAAATGTATAAAAAGAGAATGGAGCAAGAATGGAGCAGGTGGTTGTGTGAAATACTCTGATGAGCACATTCTATTTTAGTTATCCAGTATATGAAGAATAGAAGCTTTAAAAAGCCAATATTTATTGCAGATGTAGATTGAGTCCAGATTTTGAAATAAAATGCCAAAGTGAATAATTCTACTACAGGTAGTCCTCGACTTATGACCATACTTGAGTCCAAAACTTTTGTTGTTAAGTGAGACATTTGTTAAGTGAGTTTTGCCCCATTTTATGACCTTTCTTGCCTCAGTGGTTGAGTGAATCATTGCAGTTCATAAGTTAGTAACCTGGTTGTTAAGTGAATCTGGCTTCCCCATTGACTTTGCTTGTCAGAAGGTAGCAACAGATCATGTGATCTTTTGGGACACAGCAATGGTCATAAAGATGCCAAACATCTGAATTTTGATCACGTGATCATGGGGACGCTGCAAAGGTCATAACTGTGAAAAACGGTCATAAGTCACTTTTTTCAGTGCCATTGTAACTTTGTAACCATCACTAAATGAACTGTTGTAAGTAGAGGACTATCTATATAATTACTTTCTAACCATAGGTTAAAAAATATGTACATGCATACATATTTACATCATACATACATGCAGAATAATATATACATCTTTGTTGATCAAATTTGTTCTAAAAAAGCCATTGTCCTGGAAATTATTACAAGCTCAGAGTGACATTGGTTTATTCCTCTCGGATGTTCTCTCTTCTCTTTTCCAATTAGATAAATTGTGTGTATGTTGTTTTAAAGTTTGTTTTTCTTTTCCCTAAAAGTAACCAAATTGGTATTAACTATTCAAGATGTAATCTCCACAGCAGGAAGCAGCAGATCAGATTCATCTTAAATAACGAAGGAACAGCAGAACTGCAAGTGGAATGCATTTTCTTTCCTATCAATTATTTTTATGTCAGTTTAATGCTCAGGAAAGTTACTGAGTGGCTGTGCGGGAGAAATAAGCCCTCCATTTACTCCCATGTTTATTAGAAAAACATTAGTGTTTTGCTGTCATTCCTGGAAGCTCCATTTTGGCTACTTATGGTTGTCAGTTTACAAACTTCCTTTGCTTGATTACGTTGCCTTAACTTTTTAGTGTAATGGAAGTAGGTATTACCTGGAATGTAAGCTTTGTTAATCACCATTGCAGAGATGCGTACATATGACTCAGCTCCTTCTCTAAGCCCTATTCAAGCAAGGTAGAATTGATGACACTAGTTTTGTGTCTACCTGACTCTTGACTTTCTGCATTGACTATGTGTCAGCCCTGAAGCCATTTTTATGCTGAAGCCATTTTGGGACCATCTTCAGGGTTGCCACAGCCAGGCCAGTGGGAGCTGTGAGAACTAAAGGGGTGAGATGGAGATAACTGGGGATGTGCAGCCAAAACAACATTCTTTCCCGTGGGAGCCAAGGATGTTCTACCAGGTGTTGGAGAGGCGTGGACCAAAGCCAGCCAAGACTTTGGGGGTTGACTTGGGTGGGGAAAACCTCAAATCCTCCAGAGTTGGGTTTTCCCCAGATGTGCCAATATGACATGCCTAATAAATCTATGCTTTGAGGAAGATGCCTGCCTTGAAGTTTTGATTCCTTTGGGTGTATTAGCTGGAACCTTGACACTCCCCCATCCTGGGCTCACTGCAGATACAAATATAGCTTTGAAGACTTGGGACAAAAAGTGTGACTTTTTCTTTTTTTTAAAAAAAGCACTACATCTCAGCCAACAAGACATTGATGAAGAACTTGTGTGCCCAACCACTGCCCGATTGCTGGAGGCTTTTAAGAAGAGAATGGATAGCTATTTATCAGAATAGTATAGCTGTCCTATAAGAACAGAGCGTTGGGCTAGATGACCTACAAGGTCCCTTCCAACTCTGTTACTTTACTGTTAAAACTTTAATTCATTCTCACAAATCTGGGATGGTGTTGTTGTATGCATTAGAGGAGGATGGCTGAGGTGCCAGGTTTTTGCTTTTATTATTTTTTGGGGGTTGATTGGTATTATGAGGCGCCCTAAGATGGCAGCCATATTAGTCCTTTAAGTAAATAAACAGGCCACTTTTTGATGTGAAAAACCAACTTCATTTTACCTATCAAGGATTTTTTTTGCAGAGTAAAATGCCAAGATCTCCCTATATAGACTCCATTGATAGTGATAATGTCAGAAACTGCTAATATCTATTGAGTCATTGTCCTGGGCTTAAAGTAATTTGTACAAAACAACTTCTGCTTGGGAAAAGAAAAAGCTACTTACAAAATCAAATGTAGCAGGAAGTTGAAATACTTCTTTTACTGAAGGAGGCAGAGTTTTATGTATCTTGACTTTGAATCATTGAGAATTTTTGTTTTATAGATAGGAATTATCAACTTGGGTTTAGAAATAAAGTGGAAGATTTTGCAATGATTTCAGACAATGGTATTTATGACTTGGAAAATCACATCTGTCAGCAGTCTAGCCAGATGTGAACATTGTTCCTGGGTAATTCTATATAGAGCACACTGTAATTTAAGTAAGACTGTATTAAGGATTGGATGATTATTTCTTCAGAAAGGGGCAATTCATGATTTGTCCTTCCAGTAATTGGATTCAACACCTCAAAATGGATCACTTCAGAGATGGGAACCTTTTCAGGAATAACACCGTAATTATACAGCCCCCTTCCTTGGGAGGCAGTCCCCTCATTATAGTGTTTAATCTGGGCAGTGAACACAATTGTGATATAGTGATTAAAATATACAATATCTTAATGTTGTTTTTTTTATTTTGTTTGGATAAATGTTTTGGCAGCTGCCAAGCATTACCAATAAAACTTCCCTTAACTCATTAGAAGTTAAGTTTGACATGAGGGCGTCTTTACTTGCTAACTTTTACAGATAGTCTTCAACTTATGACCACAATTGAGCCCAAAATTTCTGTTGCTAACTGAGAGATTTGTCAAGTGCCTCATTTTATGACTTTTTTTTGCAACAGTTGTTAAGTGAAGTGCTAACTAACATGGCTCTTAGGTAAATCCGGCTTCCCCTGACTTTGCTTGTCAGAAGGTCACAGAAGGTGATAACATGACCCCGGGACGCTACAAACGTTATAAATGTGAGTCAGTTGCCATTGGGTGCTGCAATGGCTGTAAGTATGAAAAACAGTGCTGTTGTAACTTTGAACGGTCAATAAACGAATGATGGTAAGTCAAGGACTATCTGTATTTATTCATTAATTCACGTGGGAAATTTGGCTCTATTTTACCCCTATTTCAATTATTTATTTGATTTATATAGTGTTGTAATCTATGTGGATCCTTGCCAGTTCACCACAATGAAAATAGAAACAAAATAATCTACCTTCATGAGAAGAATCCATACCATAAATCCATAATGAAATTACAGTTGTTGTTGGTTCACCATTCACCAGATGCCTTGTCTCTAGATTAATGTGGAAACAAATCACAATAGATGAACAGCTTGTGAAAGTGAAATGAGCCAGAAGAAATGAATTTATCCATCTCTGCTTCACATTGATGAATTTTCTGCACGTGTGTTTTGGGTAGAGGACTTCTGTGATTATAAGCTTGGCGCATGCATAACAAAGTGTATGCACTTTACACATACATGTTCACATGTGATCCTATGAACAAAAAGGCTACAATTCCAATGTTTAAAATCCAACATTGTGTGATTAAAAAGAAAAGAAAAAACTTCTAATAGTGGAATTTCCCCCCTTTCTCTCTTCCCACCTGCTGCAGCCACTAAAGCCTTATGGTGGATGTTACTTCTGTGATAGGAAGCACATGGTTGGGTTTTACCCATACAGTTCATATCCATAGAGTTTGAAACTCACCCACCAGCACTTGTGCGAGAAGGGAAAATTAGAGTCCATTTCTCTTGTTGTTTTGGACTTGACAGACTACATGCTGCCTTGAATGGTGAAGATTTGCGGACACATTGTCCCCATACTATGAAGGACTTGTTCTGCAAGAGCTGGTTTGTGTATACGTTTGGCTCCTTACATGGGCTAGTATGAAAGTGTTCTGGTTCTCCTTGCATTACATTTTCACTCTTTTAGTATATCCCCTTGCAAACTGTTGCACCGTTTCTCTCCTGCCAAGTTTCACTCCAGAGACAGATTCAGTTTGGTGGTAAATGGGAGTGATTATTGAATCTAAATGGAGAGTGCCTTGGGAATTTCTAGATTAAAGTACCAGTAATATAAGACATTATTAAGCTTAAACACAGGTGCTGTATAGCATTCACTGACATGCGTTTGTAGAAAAATGTTTTGGCCAAACCCTTTGGGTTTGATCAGCCTTTTTTTCCGCCTCCTTATTCATTTCCCCTGTATCAATAAAAGTTAAATCCTTTGAAACTTTGAACTTTTTCCCAAAAGGAGTGATAGAAAGAAAAAAAAAACATACATAGGAAGAACATTTCTAAACAAACCATCCTAATATAAAAGAGCATAAAGTGCAACAGAGAGTCACGTTTTTTAGACATGCTAAAGGAGGGAGCTGATAAAAGATTTAAAAAAAGAGATAGTAATAGGTCAGAAGAAGACAAGCCAAGAAATAGAAAGTGTGACCAAAAAGAAGAAGTGTATTTAAGGAATATAGAAGGCAAACTGAAACTGCTATATTCGATACCACTGTTTTTTAAACTTGGCAACAGTAAGATGGATTTCGATTCCCAGAATTCCCCAGCCAGCTATGCTACATTGTTCTATATTATTGATGCTGTATATTACGCTATATATTCTAGGGAAAAGATTGGCTGTTCAGAGTAGAGGAAAGACAGAAACACTGCAGGTTTCTTCTACTACTCCTCAAAGTTCAATGGGGTTTAATCTGAAGAGAGTGGATGGAAGATTGTATTCACTATGTGTTAGTTAAATAATGTATATAGATTGTAATCCTAAATTTACCAGTTCAACTGGGGCCAGAATTTCCATTGCCAAGCACGATGGCTGTTAAGTGAGTTGCACCCTATTTTACAACTTTTTGCCAAGATTGGTAAGTGAATCATCGCAGTGTTAAGTGAATCATGTAGTTAAGTGAATTCGTCTTCTCCCATTGACTTTGCTTGTTGGAAGGCAGCTGAGAAGGTCACAAATGGTGATCAGATAACCCGAGGATGCTACCATCGTTGTAAATACATGCTGGTTACCAAGCACCCAAATTTTGAACGTGTGACTGCGGGGAATGCTGCAATGGTCGTAGCTGCAAGGACTGGTCATAAGTCACTTTTTTTTTCAGTGCCCTTGTAACTTTGAACGGTTGCTAAATGAACGGTTGTAAGCCAAGAACTCCTTGTATATAGAACTCTGTAACCAGTTCTACAGTTCTCTCTTTCTGTAAAGAGTTCTGTATTTCCATTTGGGCCAATGTTGTTGAGGATATTGTCTGTAAGTGCATTTCTTTTCTATATTGGTTTTCTTTCTCTGTAAGCTGGGCAGTTAACTGGATCAGGGATCCAGAAGGCCTCCTGTCCATACCTGCCCTTGGCAGAACTTTGCAGCAATCTAAGAATCCCAAAGGCTGAACTGAAAGTGTGTGTGTGTGTGTGTGTGTGTGTGTGTGTGTGTGTGTGTGTGTGTAAAATTTATCCAGGCTGGAGGGGAAAGCAAAAGGCCAGGAGGTGAACATGCTTCCAAGGCCTTTTCTTCCAGGCTTCTTTCTTCT
>JANHFL010003817.1:183972-200546 GCA_032468155.1 Oxyrhabdium leporinum | reverse complement strand
TTGCTGTTTGCTGCAAGGAGGCAAATTGCTGGGAAGCAGAGGCAGATTTTTTTTTCTTGTTTTCCTCCCCAAAAGCTGGGTGCGTCTTATGGTCTGGAGCATCTTCAGTGTTGGAATGCTGCCAGTTTAAGAACCGGTTCGGTGAGCGCACGCTTTGCAAGCGTGCGTGCCTGACTCAATTGCGCGCAGCGCTGAAAACGAAGTTTTTAGAAGCACAGCTGCTTACCTTCCAGGACAGCAACGGTAAGTAGAACAGCGAGGGGGGGGGGGAAATCAGCTGTAATGCTCGATTTAGATTAGCTAGAATGCAGGAAATAAAGAACAGTATAGTGTAGGCGGGTGGGCAGGCCCAGCTGTTCATCGGATGTACTTGTTTGCCGAACCGGTTCAACCCGGAGCTACTGGTTCGCCCGAAACCAGTCTGAACCAGTAGCATTCCATCTCTGAGCATCTTATAGTACAAAAAATACAGTATATTGTTATCAAAGCTTTGAATGGAACCTAGTTGATGTCAAATGCTAAATAGGGTCAGTTTGGCTAGAAACTGGATTGGAGATCACTAGGAAATACATGTTTGTAGGCTGTACTAGGAAATTAAAAAAAAAACAATCTCAGAAGAAAATTATGGCAAACTCACTTCTGTATTAGTGTCTCATTCAGTCCAAGTAATCTTGAATGCTGCTTTTGACTTTTGTAAAATCTACAAATTTATTGAACAGTTTCTCTGTAGGTATTCCATAAGGTAGGGAATGAGGGCCTTCAGGATTCCTAAGAGAGATCCCTCTGAAACAATGTTTCCCCAACATTAGCAATTATAAGATGCCTGGACTTCAACTCCCAGAATTCTCCCACCAGCATACTGGCTGAGGAATTCTGGGAGTTGAAGTCAAGACCTCTTAAAGTTGCCAGGATTGGGAAACATTATGTAAAGGCCAAACTTATTTCTGTGGGATAATAACTGAACTGAAACATAAAAAGTTCATAGGAAACTGCCTTATAATGTTGGTATAGCAGTGGTAGAGGATAACAATGCAAGCTACTTTAATATTTCCTCAATTGTTGAAACAGCTGTATAAGTAAGAGGGCCATATCTGAACTGCAAAAATCTAAATATCCACTAGATGGCAGCCAAAAATTGTTGTTTTCTATATTTCTTTACTGCTTTGTTATGATTACCTGGACATAGGGAAAATCAATTTGATGTATGGCACTGGCCTAGGAAACAAAGGAAGCTGTGAGTTTTAGTCTTGCTTTAGGTATAAAATCAGTTGGGTGACCTTAGATCTATCACTCTCTCTTGAAAGAAGGCAACGGAAACCATTGAACTCTTCCCAAGAAAACTATATAGACTTGTCCATGTAGTCACCATTGCAACAACATGTGTATGTGTGAAACACACACACACAGTTACCAAGTACAATAATTTAAGTATAGTGGATGAAAATATTCAGAGATTTTCTCCCCACAAAGACAAGACTTGTTTTCTACTAGTTATGTTTATTTTCTGAAAATCTTGCAAGACACATCATTTTTGTTTGTGAATTCTTGTCCCATTCCTTTATTGATGTGATTTTGTTCATTCTCTTTTCTGGTACATTCACCAAAGTCTGTGGAATTTATCTTGCTGGAGTCAGTATCATTTCTGAGACTTTTTGACTAAGATCCAGTACAGTACTTAATTCTGTCTGCTAGCATGCATGAGATCAGGCTGTTTGTCCACTTATCTCAATAATGTTCCAACCCAATTGTCCAAAGTCACAAGCTGATAGTCTGTTACTATAATTTGATATTCTATCCATCTAGTTAAGACTGATATCTTGCCACATTAGGAACCGACTCCTGAGAAATAATAGAGCCAGAAATTGCCATCTCTTAAAATGGCTACTAAAACTTGGCCAATTGTAAAACTAGGGAGACTGTTTTGGGTGTAAAGTGTAAATGTGGATGGTGAATAGATAGACTTACACAAAGACAGAAAGAAAAGTTAAAAGAGACAAAATTCTCTTGCCACAAAGGAAGAGTTCCCAGTTTAGAAAGGAACTCTTTGAAGTTCCTTTCTAAACTGAAGAACTGAAGGAATTCCCTTATGGGATTTATTTGAAAAGTGGGAAGCCAGAAAGATATTTGAGGAAAACTGCTGGAGTGACCAGAAGATAAAATAAAAAATGAGATCATAAGAGAAAGAAGAACCAATCTTAAACTACATACAAAAACAGCAAATAAAGTCGTTTGCTCACCTGGATTCTATACTATAAAAGGCATATACAAAAAGAGGAAAAGGTCAAAGAACACAAGGCAGACCCAGAAGAAGATGGAGAGACAACATCAAAGACAAACTACAGCAGCATCAAGCAACAATGAAGAACAAGAACCAGAACTTTCTATCTCCCTCGATACCTGAAGCAGTAAAAGAGGAAGGACAGAAGAAGGAAAGCTCAAAAAAAGCACAGACTTGCTGGAGATTGTAGAACAAAATAGAGTATATACCAATACATATACACAAAGCAAAGAAATATACACCTACACTTTGGCATCTTTTAATTAAATAACTGCCTGGACACCATGTTCCATTCAGCAATTTTAATCAAAATTTCTTTTTCTTTCATATTTTCTTTATGAAAAGCAAATTCTCTTCCGTCAAATTGAATATCCGGTAGAAAAAAATAGCTTACAAAAAATCTACTAATTAATAGGCACAAGAGTTAACATTTATTATTTCTTTATGCATATATGAACATGAAAAGAAAAATAATGTGGGAATAAAAAAATGAGGAAGGAATAAATGTAGACTCTATTACCTATTCAAGGGTCACTGATATATGGGTATAACTTTCAGGTTTTCAAGACAGCTGATTATTTTTGGCCTTGTGCCTTTCTAAGTCAAGGATGAACGACCAAGGCACCAGAAGTCATCTCTAACCACTAGTCTTTTTTATGCTGCTCCTAGAACTAGCCAAGATAATGCTGAACACAAGTGATGTGATGTCTCTTTTCTGCCAGTTTACAAGTGAAATGAAAGAAAACAGATCTGTTAAACACCTAACGGGCTTCATATACTGATGAAGCTAAAAGATCCTTTCCCTTAATATTCATAAAAACTGGGAAAACTTAATTTTAATCTTTCTTAGAACAACCATCTCCAGTGATGGTTGCAGATAGATCTCCATTCCTGGTCTAAGTGCTTTCCCTAAACATTTAGTTTTCAGCTGCTTGTCTTTAGGGCAAAATCTAACTGGAAATCAAACTGGTTTAAGAACCACATATCCAGATGTAAATCCCTCCCTCTGCTTCATCTCAGAGACAGTGCAATGTTTTGTCTGGACTATTTTGAAGGATTCTCCTGCTTCTTTTCCCCATGCCAGGGAAACAAGTACCAATAATTGTCCGTTCGCTAGGCATTTCTTTTGAGCACTGGTAAAAAACAGGAAAACAATAGTTTTACAGTTCTTCTTGCCACTTGACTTATGAAGGGAAACTTCACAGAACTTTTGCCAAGTCATCCAATTAAAACAAAGAGCCAGCATTTCCCATTCCATTATTAACCTGCAAATAAATAAATAAACAAATGAACAAACCAAATGTCCATGGCAGGTAGACCACTACAAAATAGCCATTGATAGATAGAAAAGGGAAAATGGAAGGGCACGTCCATCAGAGCATAAACCAGCCAATTGGAATAGAGGCATTTGAATAAATTGGAATGTAGAACAGTTATGGACCAGATTGTCTTGCTTAAATCAACAGAGAAGGAAAAATACTAGTTTTAATGGAGAGTCAGAAAAATTTCATGGTGGTGACCTTCCCAGCAAGCAAGCAGTTTGCTGGAGACAACATCATCCATTCTGCTTACCCAGAATGATAAGTGGACTCTTCTTGTCCTGGGACAAGCAAGAAGTACAAATTAGTTTTGAGCAAAGGAAATTTGAATGATTTGGGGATCCAAATTGAAATCAAGGAATTGGCTTGAGAAATAGCACAAGAAAGAAAGAATGAACAGTATATTGTCTTATGATTCCCCCCCCCTTATTCAAACCAACCTCTGAAGAAAGGTGTTATGGTCCCTCTATAAACCCTGGTATTCAGCGGAAGAGCGAATATATATATGTTATTGATGTCCTTTTTAGAATTTTCAATATAGTTTGGTTTGTGTTCTGCATTCCCACCCCCCTCTTTCTGTCCTGCTGAAAATTAGCCTGACTCAAACCAAGTTTCCCAGGACAGGAACTTTTCATTTATTACTTACTCACACTGTCATCAGAAATTAATTTTGGCCTTGAAAGACAAATTGGGCGGTAGCTTATAAAGTTAAATGAGAAGAACAAGCAAGCATCTGTTTCTTCTGTGTTTTGTCTCCTTGGCGTCTTTCATATAAATGAATGTGAGTGTTCAAACTTAAATTAAGATCTTTGGCTAGATAAACAGTTAAAACTGGTTCCCATAGTTACCTCTCACACATAGCTGTGATTGCATTATAATCCCCTAGTAATCAGGTCTAAATGAAAGAAAGATGATAAGGGTGCTATTTTCAGTTTTCAGTCCTGATTTTTATTAGCTCTCAATCAGATCAGGCCTGCTTTTTCTTTCATTACACTGCGTCTATGTTTGTAAAATTCTTACCGATGTAAACTGTAAATCTTTATATAGGGTTATAAAGTGTAAATTTTGCATTTTAAATAATATATATTGAGATGCTTTAGACAAAGAAAGCTCTCAATCTTATATTGATGGGTCCCCTCCATCCCCGTAAGATTTTGTTCTGCAACCAAAAGAGGAATATATTGCAGGCTGGTGGAGAACAAAAGTCAGCCACCATCCACCAAAATGTTTGTTGAAATGAAAATGTGCCATAACTTGTGTATTTCAGGCAAGGAAGTTCAATAGTTTCATTTGCTTTAACATCTTGTATGGCATCTCAGTGCATCTGTTAATGAATTGTGGGCAAAGCTATAATTGTGATCAAAACTCACACAACTGTTTTTCTTTCGTTGTTAATAGATTTCTAGCCCAGTTTGCAAAGAGACAAAAATAAGTTTAGCTCTCCTTTTATTCTCACAACAGCAACGCTTTGAGGTAGGCAGGACTGAGAGGTAGATTTGAACTTAGATCTCTCCGGTCCTTGTCCAATAATTCAGTACTTATTCTGCACTGGCTTTTAATGTAATTAAAAAATTTAGAGAAATGTTATATGGCAGTTACACGAAAAGATTAATTACCACGGTATTTCCGCTACTAGGAGTATTATAGTGTTGAAATGTGCTACAAGCCAGACTTTGATGAAGCTACAACAGCCAATTCAAGCTGAATGTGCACCAAACCACAACTTCCAGTCGCAGTTTAAAGGAAAACCAAAAAGGCCCAGTTCAGCAAAGTTTGTTTTAGCTATTCCAAGGCATTGACTGAAACTACTGTATACCCACTTTCTCTAGAAATAAACCCTACTGTACTGAAGGAGTACTGTCTGAGTCGATATTGCTTCAAGAGCTAGTTTGGTGTAGTGGTTAAGGCATCAATCTTGAAACTGGGAGACTGGGAGTTCTAGCCTCACCTTGGGCACAAAGCCAGTTGGATTCCCTTGGGCTTTTCTCTTCTTTCTCTATGTCCTATGAAAGAGGCAGTGGCAAACCACTTCTGAAAAACCTTCCCCAGAAAACTGCAGGGACTTTCCTAGGAAATATTTGAGAATTGTACATGATTCAACAGAAGGGAGGGGGAAAAATACTGTACGCTATAGGTCTGCACTGTTATCCCTTATTTAAATCAGTAGGTCTGTGATCTTCCTTTTTGGTATGATCATTGCCTAAGAGCGAGCCTGTCTAATTTCTTTAACCATCTAAGCCATCAGAACTATCTGATTTTTGCAATGTTGGCTCATCACCCAAGGCTGAGGACAGAACTGTTTCCTTGCCAATCTTATGCACCAACTGTTAGAGGCAAAACAACCTACCCTCTTCCTTTTTATACTCTCACTCTCTTTTCACTTTCTGCACATTCTCCACTCTGCAATTCTGCAAAATGGCATGCAGCACATGGTAACACAGCTGCAGTGGACCCCATGTAGAAAGGCCGTGGTGGTTGGCCTGATGACACACATTTCTGATGGGACAGGCTTGCCGAGGGTCAGGCTGGATGCATAGAAAAACATAAGAAGGATGGATGGTACAAGCAGAAGAACCATTGGGGGGTCCTATCAATGGGAGATAGATTGCAGCCCAAGTAAAATTCATGCTTTTTAGCCAACCAAACCCAAGGAGTACATAGCATGTATACTCAAGGCCCCATCAGCCCCATCCATGCAATAGCAGTGTGATATGGGTATACTGAGGTGCACCAAAAATGATTCGAGCTACTGTATTGGGCCCAGATGAAGCTTCTACATCCTCTTTATAATTAACCTCCTGCAGAGCATGTTGCAATAGTCCAAATAATGTAGGTCACCAATAATATTTAGGTCACCTCTTCTTCATTGATCCTTAAAATCATTCCACATATACATAAAATGCAGCTGTGTTAAATTACACCAACGCCTTGGGAAAACATTTTCATTTGTCTTCTCTTAAAGCGCAGAATGTAAACCTGTGTGATATGTAAACAGAAAATTAACATTCTTTGGTGAATTATTAAAACTATCTTGAAGTTTAGTCACCCTACATAATGTAAAGTTAAGAAGGCTTGTTTAAAAAAACCTGTAAATATTCCAAACCTTTTTAAGTACTGGCACTCAGGGGAAGTTAATATCAGAAAGACAGCCAAACATTCGTTCATAAAAACTCTCTGAAACAGCAACATTTGGATGTAAAAAATTTAAACTAGTGCCACATGAAATAATACTCAGAGGTTCCTTTCTCAACATACTTTATTTGCCATTAGTATTTTAAACCCTATAAGCTCAAATTCAACCCTGGTTCATTTAGAAATAAACAGCGCTCGGTTCCTGAGGTTTTGTTCATGTGCATTTGCGGAACTGTTAACCACATGTAATATCCAGGAGATGTTTCTGTATCTAATGACATACTTGGAAAATAAGAGTAAATTGTAGGCCCTGATTATCAACAGATAACAATAGATGCTGTATATAAATAAGTGCTCAGCATCAAAACCCATTATTGGATTAGCTATATAATCATGTTCCAGGCAGTAAGTCTGTGCTGACAAATGAACACTTTTCAATTCGCTTAAGGTCCTCATCAGCAACGGAACTAATTTTACATTCTCACCCATTAAGTGAATAAGATGTGGAAAAAAGCTGTCTGCTTTTTGAAGTGTAAATTTGCTGCTACAGGCTGTGCAGACCGAAGCTCTTTTGAAGCAGTGAAATGCAATCATCTCTGGGGACATGTGAACTTGACCAAGTTTAGGTCATTTGTGCAAGGCGTAGGGGGTGAGGATGAGGGGGGAAATGAGTGCTTGTTGTGTTCTTTGGCTCTAGGTTTTGGCAGATAAGAGGGTCATTTGGATGACTAAACTTTGCAAGTTTTCCCCTCTCGTTGGTAGAGAGGAGCTGCAGCACAGATGCAATCTTCTAGAGCTCAGAGGTTTGACGTATTTCTGAAACTGCTGCTGGTGAGATAGCTCATCCATTCAGGAATTCTCGCTTAATGGCAGCTTAAAAGTAAACTGCCCCTTTGCAGAACCTTGTTAAGAGAAATTCTTGTCTCAAGCGAAAGCCTGCCACAAAACGTGGCTTTAGTTGGAAAAGGGCGCTTTTCTGTGGCCCACCCAACTAACTCAAGTTTTGCCATGCAGAGGACCCATGGCCAGTCTCTTCAAGCAATCATGGTGGTGATGGTGGTGGGAAACACACCAATCTGCAACAAACCAGGATAAGGTTAAAAGGTCAAGCACTGTGACATTAGCACAAAAATGTTATTGACAGTTTTGTGTAAATTCTGGCCTATATACATCTAGTCTTGAATGTTGGAGACCTACAACGCCACAATGAAATGCTGTCTCTAATTCAGAAATACACATTGTTCTACAAAAGTGTTGATGAATGATTTACCCAATATAAACACTGTACCTTCTTCATATCTCTTCCCATCATGCAAGCTACAACCTCATCAACAAAACTCTTTCAATGGCTGAGTTTACATATTTGTACCCTGGCTTTCATGGAGGCATGCAAGTTGTGGCCCTTATGCGATGATATGCTGTGTAAGTCTCCCATTCTCAGTTGATGATCTTTAGTCAGTTGTGAAACTCTTTTGCTAGGAACTTTTCTGAAGGCCCATCTCATTCAGATAAATGCTTGGGCACCAATCTAGGCATGTTTTCCTAGGAGTAGGCTCTCTGAAACACACTTGCATTTAAGACTGCACAATGTGCTGTTAAGTAGTGATGTTGCTGAGCCTTGCAATTGTTGTCTTTAAGTACAAAATCCAAGTATATTTATCATGTACCTGTTTAGCCCTGTCTTCAAAGTCAGTTTATTTTTTCCCTCCAATTCAATCTAATCCCTCTAAGTTTTTTTTTGTTTTTTTTAAATTTTTAACCTGGATTTCTGCCATTGGAAGAGATTTTGTTGACGGAATTTTAGACTAACTTGCACGATGGGAAGGAATATGAAGAATGAACAACTGTTATGGGTCTACCATACACCAGCACTTTTGTGGAGCAATTTGTATTTCTGAATTAGAGACAACAGAGTTAGTTGTGGCATTGTAGGTCTCCAACATTTAAGACTGGCTTCATATAGGCCAGAATTTACACAAAATAGTCAACAACAACCCCAAGAATTCTATCCAAGAGATTGATAAATGGTTGGGGTCAAAAGGGGGTCCAGTAAATGTCTGGAGGTCAATAGGAACAGATTGAACCTGGAGGAGCATAGTAACAAATGATTCAAACTTGTTTGTATGTATTCTCCAAACATTAGAATGCTTAAAACTCCCTAATCTCCAACCCACGCAGCAGATGCACTCTTCCCATTAATAAAATCATAGTTTCAGCCAAAGAAAAGGTATGTTAAATGTTATATTTTTCATATTTAAAATATTACTTACTTTTATGAAGTTATTATCATCATCCATTGTCGTTGCTGTTTTTATTCATTGTACTATTCAGCTAATAGTGTATTCCATATAATTATTATATTTTCATATATTAAATCTTTGGGGATCAGCGAACAATCTGAAACCACTAAGGGGTTGATCTGCTGAAGAATTTGGGAACTTCTGATACAGGCAGAGATTTTTACACCTTGCAAAAATCTTTAAGAGAGAATGTCTCCATATTATCATATAAAATACAGAACATTTCTGTCATTTAATGCCTGATCCGGCAAAGAAACAGGTAAATGCATCTGGTTATCAATTTTAGAGATACCAGATGTTAGTGCAGTTTCAATCTGAAATAACTAGCATTGAAATTCTATTTTGAAACAACTTATTTGTATGTATTCTCCAAACATTAGAAGAGCCTCTTCCTGAGGAATTAGGATATCTACTTGACAATAAAAGTATACAACCCTCTAAATGATGTAAAACATTAGACGGTTTGTGGTGTCCTTAAAAGGCACTCCTTTTTATTTCTTTACAAGAGGGCTTAAAAGATTTAGAGGATCCTTTAACAGCCCAAGTATAAAAAGTGTAAGTCACAAATCTTTGAGATATTTTGGCTGGCAGAGAAAAATAGAGAGAGAAAGAGAAGGCCTGAGACTCATGGCCTTGGGCAGTATATCCTCTTGGTTCTTCTTCTCCAGCTACAAAATATAGTTTAAATTGATACTATTTATACCCACCCCGTTCTTTCTTATATATATATTTTAAAGCAGAGCGGAGTAATTAATTAAAGTCAGGAGAAAAACACCAGAGATGTTATAAATTATGAAGATTCCACCAAGTTCATGCTAGCCAACGGGTTAAGAGAAATTTAAATGATATCAAAGAGAAAAATATGGAAGATGTATTCTGTATTAAGCAGATGTATTCCAAAACTTCTCAGCAAAGAGCCTAGAATTACAGCTAGTTTTTGAAATTGTTAATAGTTTTCTGAAATTTACTTCTCAGGGCGTTCTGAAAATGAAAATGGCACAATATGAGAAATTATTGGGAAAGATAAAAGACAATTAAACAAAATGTAGAATGTCTCCCTATGAATTTGCACTTCATTTTCACCTTTAATGCTGAATATAATTCTGATTCTCTGTCCAAAGGCTCTTTGATTCGTTGCTTTAACAACTGTAATCTCAGAACTGTAACCCTATCTGACTTTTTTTTTAAAAAAAGCTGCGACAGTGGTAATTGGAAGGTGGGGTTGATTGCAGTCCCTCAGTTTACAGGGCTGTTTGGCTGGCATTTAAAGTAAATTGGAAGGAACCAAGTTGAGTGAACATTTTGTTTATGCACTGTACGTCCCCCATTTTCCTCACACCTAACTGCTTACTTCTGAGTAAACATATCAAACCATTGAACTTGTAAATGAATCTTTGCCCTAACCCAACTTTGCTATTATATGCTCCTGTTCTTTTGTTTGTAATGCCTCTGTTTCAGCTCCAAAATTTCACACCAACATGGCTTCTTATGAAGGTAGAACCCTGGTGAGTTATTACACTGACTTCATTATCCTCACTCTTGACTGTTTTTTGGGACTATAACTCACAGGACACTTACCAGTGACCCTGCTGACTGTGGGGAGTTATGGTTAAAAGACATATGGAGGGCATCACATTAGTTTAGGGTGATGGATGGATGATTTTGTTCCCCAAATGAGTGCAGGTTTAGGGATGTGTTCATTGGTACAGTTGCTTTTAATACTGTGAAGCTACCCAGAGCCATTTGGAGTGGGACAGCCCAGAAACTTAATGAAGAAATAAATGTTTTATAAATTAAGAGAACATTCGTTCGAATTCCCTTGCACACTTAAGATGTATGACTAAGAGTTTAAGGCATTCCCTTGTTCACAGTTTTATTTTCCATTGAGTCTGGAGCTTCAACAGCTTTTCCTTGAGCAAAAGTGTCCCTCAGTGGAAAAAAAGTATTGGCCAAGCACTGGCCTAAATTATTTGGACATTTGCAACACAATCTTGGCATTCATTGAGGAGATAGGTAATTTAATCTTTGTGTAAATGCTAAAAAGAAAGAAAGAAAAAAAATATTGCTGATTTGTAGCAGGAATGCCAGGCTCCTTTCTCCTTGCAAGCCGTCTCTATTTCAGGGTCCCCGTAGACTGCTTTGAAATTTCACAACCCACTAGAAAGTACGATTTTTGTTTAAGGCTTACTTTTAACACACTGCATTAGGAAACTTCAGTGCTCGCTTTGGCTTCAGACAGAAAGTAAGTTAAAAATACAATAGGTTTAAAATAATCAAGAGGAAATAACTGCTAGGAGAGAGGAGGACAGGTCTCAGACCAAATTCATCATTCTTGATGGCTCAAGCATGTTTCTTTGCAGAGGGATAAAATGAGAAGGAGAAGCCTTGCAAAGGTTCCCATATGCAGAAAAGCTAGTTTTAGTGATAGGAGAACTTTCAGCATTGGAAGCACTACCTGTAGAAACTAATGAGTCCCCATGCGCCTAGAAATAAAAAGTGAGTAGCAATAGCTTTGGGGGATTTTATATTCGTTGATGTAATCACTTGCTTTCCCCGGGTCAAACATCTTTTGATTCCATGCCTAAATAAACAAAGTACAATAGTTTCGTCTATTAGCTGGCCTCTATTTCCACTAAAATTGCACAGGAAGAGAAGAAATACAATCTGAAGGAAGGAGAAAGCCATGGTCAGAAATAATCCTAAAAACATTTTGAAAGTTTGGTTTTGAGTGGGTAAGGTGACAGAGATTGCAAGTTCATGACTATGAAAAAAAAATATTGTGAAAATGCTGCTCCTAGTTACATTACTTACTTTTTAAAAACTGGGTCCTCTGTTCATTCTCTACTTAGCCAGCAAACAGTAATGAATCTCAGGTTGTAATTTTGAATAAGGTGACATTTTCTGGCCTTTTTCTAAACTGGCACCTTTTGGCTTGTGGAGATTACAATTTCCAGTCTTGCTAACCAGCATCTTTTCCAATATCTTGGTTGGAAATTCCAGATGTTGTGATCCCAGCATGGGAGTGCCAGGTGGGGCAAGGCTGTAACAGCAGGGAAATAAGCCGTAAGTAAGAATAGGATCTATGTAGGCCCCGTATTGTGATCTTACCATTAGATATTCTATAGAAATCAAAAGATGGGGCATTGTTATAGTGAATCATAACCATAATATGTAGCGTTACTCATTGTGTAAAGCCTTTGAATTATAAAGTTATTTTGTAGGTCAATCGCCCCTAGCTAGTGGGTTGATCAGAGGAATTCAGATCTGCACAACTTTGGGGGCCATTTATCTCTAGGTTTTGAGGGATGGGTGAACTGAAGACATTCAGCTTGGTTGTCTGCACTATTCAGTGACCCTAATTCTTGCCCTGAGGGATCTTACTAGAGGAAGAAACTGGTGATCTGTTGGCTTTAGAGACAACTTCTCTTTTTCAGCTGGTTTCTCTGCTCAGTGGAATCAGATTGGGGAAGGTTAGGGATACCAATATCTTGTTCTCACAACTTTGGTGAGATGTGCTTTTCTCCTAACCCAGAGAGCTGCTGCTCTTGCGGTGGTCCTTTTATTGAACTTCCACAGGTTATCTCTTACCTATTGGTTCCTGTCTCCTTCTCTCTCTGATTGTATCCCATTTTGCTAGATAACTTTTTTGATCTTTGCTAATGTTTGAATATAAACAACAAATAAGCTTTTTGCTTAGATGAACTGAGCCGGCTGTTTGCTTACTCCAGTTTGACTACATGGGTGGCTGAGATTGTCCTGGATGCAAACTAAACTGGGAGTTATCCCCAGTAATTTCCGACAAAAGGAATACAGATAGGGTCCAAATTAAACACTAAGCCCTCAAGGACCTTATCCACAACATCTGAATTTGTTTCCAGATATTTGGTCAAGCAAACACCTGAACTAGGAATCGCACGCTGTGCCTTCTCGTTAGAACTTAAACATTCTAATAGAGAAATATGTTAATGCCTGCAAAACTAGTATAACATTCTTAAAAATGGCAGTAACATCAGAAAACCTCATGCTCGAAAGTGGGAAGGAAACAACATCGGAGCATGAAAAAGGAGGCATTACTTGAAAAATTGGACCTCTAAGAGTTATGGAGTTGCTATATCCAGAGAAAGCTCAAGTTAGGGTAGGTTGGATGAAAGAGGATATATAACTTAGATCTGAAATAATTCTGAGGTTAGGAATCAGCAATAATATTTTAAGGTTCAGAAAATCTGTAAAATCTGAAATTACTGTAGAGTGGAATTTTAATTGAACATGTGGCTGAGTGTTTCTCTATTCAGAAGTCACTAAAACAAAATAGTGTGAACCTTTCTGTTGATTTAATCAAGGAACTGTTATTAAGATCATTACCAGAAAACTATAAATATATAGTAGAGTTAATCAAACTTCATGATGAAATTTCCCTTGAGAATGTAATTGCCACACTGGAGGCATACCAGCATGATTTGAGCCATGCAACGGAAGAGAAGTCTCTAAACAAGAGAAAAGAGAGAAATGTAGTTTGGTGCAACTGTAATAAAACAGCACAAATTAAAAGCGCGTGCAGACTTTACCAAGCTAAGACCTATACAACAGAGACAGATAATGAGATCAATTGTATTAAAAGAAAAGTTAAGCTTGCAACAATAACAAGGTACAATGAAACAGTATTTATATTAGCAAATAAACGCTTACTTGAAATTAGAATGAGCCTGAATTTGAAAACATATTTTTTGCTCTATGCAAGTACGTCAAGTCAATATATCTGCAAAAAAGATGTGTTTATAAGCTTTGATGAACCTTACAAAGGAAAAAGTTAACTTATCAATTGGAATGTCAATTGGAATGCCAATAGATGTATCTGGAAAAGGCAGTATTAAACAAAAATGGCTAATAAATAATAATGAAAGCAGGAATATAATCCTGGAAGCATATTACGCATGAGAATTGGAGGGAAATTATGTAAGTTTATGATATTTTTATGCGATATGATTGCAAAATTGTGCTCAAAAATGACTTTGCACCATTACAAATGGCCACCAAATAATGTTAATGGGAAAGCCCAATGAAGATAATTAGCTGGACCTTACACATCCTAAAAAAATAATAATAGAGTAGCAGGAGAATTGTGTAAAATAGCATGGAGGACTTAGTCATTGAGATGAGTTTGTTATTTAAAAAATAAAGGATAAGAACTTAGGAAATAGATGGAATGTTCTTTCAAGAACCAATAGAGAATCAAACCGTGACTGTTATTTAAAAGAGAAAGCTAAAAGGAACATTTTTTCTAGGATAGGCAGCTGCTGATTCCATAGGGTGGAAAAAGCTGCTTGAAATATTCTAGCTGTCACTCAAAGCAGACTTCTGCATTGCTTTTGTTGGACACATCTTCCCTGGTTTCACTGAGGAGCAGAATAGAGAAAAGATCACCCGGTGTCTTACTTTCCAACTGTATTCTGATATTGGTGTACATGAAAGAATGAAAGCTGCAATAACCAAAAAACCTTTGCAACTTTTCATGCTAATTTGTTTCTCAACCCTTTAGATTTAGAGAAGTACCCAGTCTCTCTAACAGATTCTGCTAGAGAGAAGTTCCTTGAGGATGGACTCCAGCACAAGACCAAAATCTCAGAAGACTAACCTCTGGTTCTAGTGACTGACCCAGATTGGATCCTGCAACGTTATCCTGGGACACGTATATGCGCCTTCATTCGTGAATATAGATTATGTCAATTGTTGCCTGTTGCTCATGTCTCTGCCTCCCTTCTTTTGCCAGTCTATCTTCTTATTTTTGCTTTTTGATGTTTGCTGATGTTTAATAAACAAGCATCTAGCTATAGTTATGCTAGCTGAACTGAGCGGCAAGCAATCTCGTGATTGGGATTCTGGATGGAGGGATTAACTGGGAGTATGCCAGGTGCAGACCACACTGGAATTTACCCAGAGTATATATGTATGTATGTATGTATGTATGTACGCAAGGTATTTATTTATCTATATATTTATTTATTTATCACATTTATATGCCATCCATCTCACTCTGAAAAATGATTCAATTGGAACTTGAGCAAGGAGCTTTGTGCATGAGTCCTGTGAGAAGGAAGGTCAGGAAGATATGATGGCTTTGTGAATCTGAGGTGGTTCATGAACAAAAATACTTAGCAAGTATTACATCTTTAATTCATATTTGTTTTAAGTCAACACTGGCCAGCAAGGTAGATATTTTTCTTCATTTTTTTAATTAGCCTATTTATTTAGATGACATGGATGCAGGTGAGTCACATACCAGGAACACAAGGGGTACAATTAGTATCTTGATAGCAATAGCATTAGATTTATATACCGCTTTATAGTGCTTTACAGCCCTCTCTAAGTGGTTTACAGAGACAGCATATTGCCCCCAACAATCTGGTCCTCATTTTACCAACCTCGGAAGGATGGAAGGCTGAGTCAACCTCGAACTGAACTGCAGAAATGCTGGCAGCCAGCAATCAGCAGAATTAGCCTGCAGTACTGCATTCTAGCCACTGTGCCACCACGGCTCTTGATGATGGTGTGAAACAGGCCACACCTCCTTCTGTGGATACTATTCATGGTATGTCAGAAGATGAGTTTAGAGATGGCCATCACCAGGAACATGATTCAGTCTGCAAGGTGGAGATAACTGTATGTCCTCAGTGCTGCAGGGTGGGATTTTTTTCATGGAGACCCAGTCCATGCTCTAATGATTGGAAGGCTGGATTATATTCAACAAGAGCCACCTTCAGTTCCCCATGAAGGATACTGGATGATTTCAAACGGTCACCCATTCCAAGATTACAAATAGGGTATGGGCTGATCACAAAATGCTTGTCAGATCAGTATATGGATGGGGATTACCAGGAAGTTTGTATTAGATTGAAAAATAAATGAAAAAGAAAAGGATAAGAAATGTCAGAATATGGCGGTATACCACTTCCAGAGAAAACTATCTGGACACATCCTTGAAGTCACCAAGAGCTGAACTCAACCAAATGAGCAACAGGAAGGGCCCCCACAGTCATCTGAATCGCTTTATTGGAAACAGTCACAAAAATACCAGGAATGTTTCAGTGGAGGAAGCCTGGAAGACCTTCATTTACAACGGGTCACTTAGTTTGAAGTAATAATGGGCCTCCACAGGAGCACTTATGAGCCGGTTGTAAAGTTCCAATGGTGCCTCCCTGATCACATGACTGCCTCACAGGCTCTTGGCAACCGGCTCACGTTTATGGCCATTTGCAATGTCCTGTGGTCACATGACTGCATTTTATGACATTTTTTGCCAAAATCTGATGTTTTCCCCAGTTTTCGGCAAAACCAGCACATAGCAAACAATTGATTCGCTGAATAACTGTGGAGTTCGCTCAATGACCACAATGCTCATTTAATGACTGTGACTTTCACTTAACGACCATCTCAAAAAAAGATTGTAAAACTGGCTTGGTCATGTGGGTGAACTCACTGTCAGCCTTGAACACTACCTTGGGCCCCTCAAGGCTGCCAGCTGCATATATCTTAGAGGAGTAGGACGGG
>JANHFL010003817.1:129919-141170 GCA_032468155.1 Oxyrhabdium leporinum | reverse complement strand
AAGAAAGAAAGAAAGAAAGAAAGAAAGAAAGAAAGAAAGAAAGAAAGAAAGAAAGAAAGAAAGAAAGAAAGAACATTTGGAAATCATTTTATTTCTCAATTACCAACCAAAACGTATGGAAAAGATTAACGCTCTATCTGATTTACACCATAATTATACTTTGAAAGCTTAGAAATAAATGGCATGATCTTAAGAATCATTAGTTACTATACCCAATGTAATTGGTGTAAACTAATGAGTTTACTGGATGGCTGACCCTTAATTACTGATTAAAGTTAAAGCAGAACTTGAGCCAATCAGAAATTAGTTTGCTTTCAAAAGCACAAGATATATTTTTTAAAAAATTTTTTAAATGTTTCCTAGTAAGCTGCTTTATGATTAGCTGAAGCACAAGACACAAGCCTTTTTAAAGCAATCACATGCAGCTTCTTAACAACAGAACAGTAACTTATTTTTGCTCTTATGAATTAATGTCCATCTGACAAGCATGTAACAAACTAGGAATATCATTAAAAAAAACTCCTAGAGTTTCAGGAGATAACAGGTTTTATACAGTTCATTATTTAAATACATTAAAATCAAATTATCTTGGAAATAATTATGATTGTCATATACATATTGCCCAAAAAGAAAGGAAAAATAGCATTGGCATCACTGTAACAGGGAGAACTAACTTGCACAGGGTATACTCGTGCTAATTTTTGTATACAGGTACGATTTTTTAAAATCGCTTTTAGAAGCAATACAATTCATCTTGATGTAAGAAAAGGAGATTATGGCTTGTGCGTTTCTTCAGTTTGCAAGAGTTGGGGTCTCCTTTCATGTGGTCCTTTACTCTAAATTTGCTCCATGTAGCTTTGGGATTCAGTACTTTTGATACTTCAGTCTGCAGCAGACCTATATAATACTGTAAGATATTTAGCAATTGTCATGTTCCAGGACCAGAAAAAACAAAAAAGCAAAGGAGGGGAAGAGGGACAAACCAGGAAAGTAGATGCAACCAGATGGAGACTTTATGTTTGCAAGTTTTCTGCTTCATCCTACTAACCCAGACTGACCGTGTATTTGAGAAAATCACCACTAACACTCCAAGTGACACAGCTAAGCCTAATTTCTGCTGCATGATCTCATTTCTTCCTGCTAGCATACTAGTAGGAAGTGAGAAATGTCTTCTCTCCCCCACCCCTACCATCTGCTCTCGGAGTATAATTACAACAATAATCAAACTACTAAACAAATCGTTGCCCTTTTGTGACACCCTTAATCAGCTGCTTCACTTTGCCTAATGATGAACACAAACTCGAACAGTTTGACACCCTTAGTTTAGCAGTATGTGATTTCCCTTCCCAAACAGCTACACCAATGTTTCCTAACTTTCTCTACTCTAGCCCTCGACACTCTCCTGCCTGTATGGCCATTGCTAAAAAATTTGCAAGATGAAATCCATCCTTCTAGAGGGTACCCAGGCTGGGAGGTCTGGAGTACAGTAATAACACTCGGCACCACATTACCTCTCTACATTATCTCTCTATCATTAGAAAAGCAAACAAACAAATCAAGTACAGCTTTACCACAAATACTCCAAAAGTATTCTACAGTTTTTCTTCTGAATGTCTAAACTGATGATCACCATCCAAGAGAACAGTTTGAAAACCTGTGATCTAGAATAAAGATCAATTAATCAGCTAAACTCTCCCTTTTGTGTTGTAAGGTAATTGTACCTTTTCTTTATGTGGACTCTGAACCAGAGTTTAAAGGGAAGCAGGTTTGAACTCTGGAATTTGTTTCTAGGAGTTGCCCCCAACATATAAATGGAATATTGATGGATATTCTTTCCTTTTCTAAATCTCTGTGGGGTAGCCGATAAACCGTTATGGAAATTCATTATTCCAGGTTAGCAGACAGATAATTTGGTGATTACTGTAATGCTATAAGTTGTAGCAATCATGTAAGAAAGCCATCCCATTCAGCAGTCCTACTACTCAGGATATATGTGATCTATACATCAATCTATACGTTTTGAAACATATTGAAAGGAATAAAGAAATGGAGGAATATTATTAAAAAGAGAACATGGAGTATGATGTTTCATAAATGTCACTAAAATATACCATTACATCACGGAAGGTCATCTTTTACCCCAATTGCTTTATGCAGTCCTAAATTCCTATCCCCAAATCGTAAAAATCAGTGGGATGATTCTGAGGGTTTAATCTGTCCATCTCAATTCCCCCACCATCCCCAAATCCAGCAAAATAGATGCACTGAACAGAATATTTTAAGACATGTTCTTTTAAGACATGGATCAGAGATAGTAAACATGCAGTGGCCTATGCTTTGGAAGGCTGGTTCTAAGGTTCTTGTTCATTTAACAGCAATTTGTTTTGCAAAATATAGGAGGTGATGATTTCATCATGGATTCTCCTTCTGGTTTTTCTTCTTACCGTAGCCTAGCTTTACCTCCAAAAGTATTGTTTTTAAATACTTCCAATTATCTAATGAAGTCTCTCTCCTGCCCCTCACCTCTCCCCCAATTCCTCTCTTGGAAAGCTAACTTTCAATTTTTGCTCCACTGAATACAATTTATATTTCCCCCCATATAAACAAAAACTTCCATGTTATATTTTTAAAGCCAAAATCCAAATGGCTCTTTAAGTGTAAGAAAGGATATATGGAAGACATAAAGAATTATTTTATAATCTGAGGCTGCCTAGCTATCAGAAACATCAAGCTTCCCTTTCTTATAAAAATTATTATTACATTGTATAATATATAGGTTGTGCTTAAATGGATGATCTGCTTTCTGAGTGGAAGAGCCACAACATAAATTTTCTTAAGCTAAGAAAAATATTCAGGAACAGTAAGATGAGCAACTGTCACTTTACTTTAATATTATGCATCAAGACACAATAATATCATTTTCATCAGCCATGCAATAAAACAGACATATGCAAAGCTTTTTCAAGAGATTCACAGGATCCACAATAACCACACTGAAAATAAATCTCTTGACTTATTTCTTGTCTAAACAGTATACCACAACTTCACCATGATGTCTATTTAACAGTGGGAAACCAGTGTTTTTTGACAAAACTATTTTCAAATTAATGTTGACTCATCACCGCAAAATTGTCCACCAAGCTTTGCATTAAGGGAATAAAGAAGAATGTTCAAATGGGAATGCACACCTTGCAACCTCTTCAACTCAAACATAGTCCATCATCTTACCAAATACTGGACCACTGTGCCTTTATTTTTGGCAATCCAAGGCAGGAAGGAAGCAAAGCTCAGTGAGCTGATGAATTGCTGGTAGACAGAATAAAAGAAAAAAAGATTGGGACCTGTTTCTCCCCTCATCTCAGAGATAAAGCGCTTGCTAAAATATTCCCTCTATGATCATGGATGAAGAAGGTACAATGTGAAATGGTGTGTCCAGAAGAAAGAGCGCTCAGTCAAGTTCCCCCTCTGTTTGCTTACTACTCATTTCTAGAAAGTAACATTTTCACATCATGGCGTCTCATGTACGCAACTAAGAATTTGTTTTTTCTCAACTGCATGTGAGCTCAGCTCGGCTGCTATTGTTCAGTTGTTTCTTCAGTCAGTCTTCATGACTCATGGGTATTATTTCACCTGGTCTATTAGTAACAGCTTGAGTTTTGCAGAGACTCAAAACATCTTTTCAATTATTTTCTACTTTTCCCAAGCATCAGAGTCTTTCACAATAACTCAATAATTACAATAATTTTGTGTCAAAAACATTTAAGCTTCAATTTCATTATTACCATAGTGCTTCCAGTGAGCAATCTGGTGTTATTTCTTCTAGCACAGAATAATTGGTTCTTGTGGTCTAAGGAATTTGAACAATGATCTCCAGCATCACAATTCAATGGCGTCCATTTTTTTATTCTGTCTTTTTGGTGATCCAAAATTTTATAGCCTGTTATTACCTGACCATGATATATGTACCTTTGTTGGTACAATGTCTTTGAATATTAATATTTTCTTTAAATCTGTCACAAATCTTCCTCCCAAGCAGTAGATGCCGCTTTATTTCATAACTATTGCCACCATCCCTGATAATATTTGAGCTTAGGCTATTTTGATTTTTTTAATGCCTGTGTGCATTGGGTTGCATTGCCGGCTGACATAATCTTTTGGGTGAGTTTTTTGTTTATAATACTGAGCAGCAAATTAGCATTTGCAGTCTTTTCTTTTGCCTTCAACAAGTTCCTTGACACTTCCTTGCTTCCAGGAAAATAATATCGTATAATATCAGTCTGGTTATTGATATTTCTGCCAGACGTTTTAATTCCTATTCCTGCTTCTTCTAGTCCAACATTTCTCACTAATTTATCTGCCTATAAGTTAAATATAAAGGTGACAATATGCATTCTTTTCCCAAATTTGAACCATTCAATTGGCCAATTTTCCATTCTTTTGCTTGCTTCCTGGTTATCATATGGTCAGCAGATGAAGTGGCCTGATCTACAGATGTTTTTAAAGACTGTCCACTAATTGTTGTGATCTATAACAATTCCACCTTTCTTCAGCTATTTTCAGCATGCTATATCTTTATTGATCTCACAAATTTCAGTCCAGATTTCTTATTCAATTCAAATTCATTAAATCTATTCATCTTGAATGCATAACCATACTGTAGCAACCATTGTTAAAGTGGTATCTTAATGACCTTCAGTTTGTACTTATTTTCTTTTCTTCTTTTTTTTACAAGATAGAATTTTGTAACATGACATTTAATATTTACTGTAGGCTTTTACCTCTGACCTAACCACAATGGGTGATCCTTTGGACTTCTGTATGCTTCCAGAAGTATAGCCACATTTCCCTACTTGTCAATACATACATTTATTTGTATTTCACCTTTGGGACACTCATGATTAGAAATGGTTTCAAATTCAGACAAAGGGTATGGAAGATTTATATATTTAGTAGTCAAGGAGAGACCACCCGGCTGTCAGCTCCTCTATTTTAAAATATCTAGAAAATATCTAGAAAATGTCTAGTTCAAAAGATGTTTGGATATCATGTAACTTTTTATATGAAACTTGTGGACCATGCATCTCAAAATAAAATTGTCAGACCTGGCCCAGTCTGGTCTCATAGAAAAGAAACACTCTGGACTCCATTTGTAGTGAAAAGGTTACTTTTACTAAAAGCAAAGTGCTACTTTACTACAGTAGCAAAGCCAGATCTAAAGATTTGAGCACAAAGATTTCCTAGTAAACTTTTCTTTCTCTGTTCCACACCCACCGACACTGTTATCTCCCCATTGTCCAGTCACATTCAGAGAAGATATTTTGGTAACTGTCCTGCAACTATTGCGTAGATGGACAGGTGTTGCATTCCATTCCCAGGGTCGTGGCGTTGGGATGTCTTGGGATGGCACGAAGATCACTTTCGGTTTCCCCCTCGTCTTCCCACAGCTCCCTCCCCCAATGACTTATGGCAGACTGGCATCTAGCAAAGCATACATGTGAGCGAAGGATGGCAGCTCTGACATCTCTTTATTATAGACACTTAATTTTTCTTTCATTTTTCCTTTCTTTTTCTCTTTCTTTTTGCTAGTATATAAGTATTTTCTTCCTTTTACTTTTGAAATTTGGTTAGATATGGTGAAGAGAAACTCTGATTTGTAGATTACAGACTGCCTTAAATCTGATTTCATGCAGAATGACATAGAGCTTCAAGCTCCATCTAACATTTGCTCTAGATCCACCTATTATTACCTTTAACATTTTTCTTCTGGCCCAATGTATGCAGAACATTTCTTGTCTTTGCTTTAGAAAAAAATCTTAACTTCTAGAATTATGTACCTTGGGCTTTCCCTTTTCACAATTGATCACATTTCCAGATTGATCTCAATTTAATAGGGGGTCAAGTTATTCTCCAAAGCACTTGAAGGCAGGACAAGAAGTAATAGATGGAAACTAATCAAGGACAGAAGCAACTTAGGACTAAGGAGAAATTTCCTGATTGTTAGAACAATTAATCAGTGGAATGACTTGCCTCCAGAAGTTGTGGGTACTCCAACACTAGAGGTTGTTAAGAAGAGATTGGACAACCATTTGTCTGAAATGGTATAGGGTTTCCTGCCTGAGCAGGGGGTTGGACTAGAAGACCTCCAAGGTCCCTTCCAACTCTGTTTTGTGTTATCTTTGTTGTTCTTTCTTTTTGTGTGTGTGCCTTCAAATCAGTTTTGACTCCTGGTGAATACCGGGACTAATCTCTGTAGTTTTCTTAGCAAGATTTTTCAGAATTGGTTTGCCCTCGCACCATTTCTAGGGTTGAGAGAGAAGGAGTGTTTAACATAAGATTAGAACTCACGCTTGTCTTGTTGCCTTAATCACTACAACAAACTGGTTCTCTTGCACATTTCAGAATAGGATTTTAATAAGATGTTTTATGTTTGTAGAATGGCAACGTATGTATTATTCAAAAAAAAGAAAACCAAGAAGCTTTATAATGTTCAAGTCTGCAGTCAGAATAAAGAAGCTGTTTGCTACAACTTTATTGATTTAGGGAAAATTCCATAAGCTGCACCATTTTGGTGTGTACTCAAGTTAGAATCTCTTCTGTTGAATTGGAAAAAATATCACTTGCAAAAAGCAGATGGAATGATTATATATGACTCCTCTTAAAAATGATTGAAATAGCAAGCATTACTTCATATGTAGCTGAAGTAGATAATCAGTATGTATCTTGCTTACTAGGTGCAAAATAGTATATATGAAATATTAATCGTAGATTCTGTCTGTAGATAATAACACTTCAAAATTATCAAAACTTCACTTGCTATTCCTGGCAATGTTATAGTAAATAATACATTATTTTGCTGGGATGATAACATATGGAAATTATAATGATGCCATGGAGTTTACAATGGGACACAAATGTTAAGCAGGAATTTTAATGTTGCCCTAAATATTTATCTGGGCAGAAAGAAAGCAAATAATAAAAATGAAACAATAAATGAGTATGTGCACATTTGAGTGCTATGGTAATTTCCTCTGAATGTTTTAACTTGCTTGGCAGAAATACTGGGAAAGCAAAAATTCTTATTCTTCCTTTGGAGCAAATTATTCCTAGATATTGTTCTACATTATGGTCTTCATTTTCTGATTATCTTTTCTTACAGCATCGAAGCATGCTGATGCAGCGAGTAACAACATAGAATGCAATCCAATGCTTACATTTTCTGAGTAAACAGAGAGAGGTTTGCATTGTAAAAGTAGAATGCTTTGGACTAATGCTATCTTAAAAATAACTACAGAAAGATGTAATCATTTTGTAATTAGAAAATCTTCAAAACAGTTTTGGTATTATTTGATCAATTGTTTGAAAAAGAAAACCTTGAAACATTAGGTTTTACTGAAGCAAGGTCAAGCCTCAAAAGCATGGTAGTTTATCAGAAATAATTGGGTTACAAAGTTTGATGTCAAGAAGCACAATTGTGTCATTTAAAATGGATCGCTTACTTAAAACACAAATTCTTGGTTAACTAAATTAACCAGATTTATTTATTTAAAAATCTATACCTGTTTATTCTCATGGTCTGATAATTTAAAACAGCTTTCTGCAATTTGGAGCCCCCAAGTGTGCTGGAACGACAAATTCCAGAGGTTCCAGGTAGCAAAGTCAGTGAAGAAATGTTACCTAGGCTTGCATTAGTTGTCATGCCACCTCTGAAGGGCAACAGGTTGGGGAAGGCTTATTTTTGAATATTATGCCTTCAGTAACAACAACAACAACAACAAAAAAGCACAGTAAGTGATTGGGGAACAGTTGTGAGACATACTGAAGTTCAAAGCTACACTCATATGGATGCTAATCTATCACAAGAAAACATCTCACAGGCGAACTGTTAAAATTCCCATGAGAACTTCTGAGTTTGAGAGTTGTGAAGAGAAGACTGAATTTCAAATCCTTTAGGTAAATTCAGGAAATGGAGTGCTATGGTTTTGGCAAAGCCCAATTTATCTAAGGTGTTTCTTGGCCAGCTACTATGTTCCCCATAAGCTTTCCTGGTAGCAATGCTGAGTCATCTCACAGAGTTGATTTCAAGGTTAGGGAAGAGCATGTTAATAAGAACTGCAAATAGCAATGAATATGTACTCCAGCCCAAGGTATTAACTCCAGTCCTTCTCACTTTCACAATGTAAATGAGGAGAGTAAAATGGAGCAATGTTTGAATCATAACTACTCTACTTTTAAGAAAAATAATTGTTAACTATGCACAATAGTAAAGTATGCAGTGCCAATGCTAAATTCTAGCACATACAATATAGCAAGGACTTTCTTCCTGCCCAGCCTCTGAATAACCGATTCATACCATTAAATTGTCTGATACAGCCAACTTAAAAGTCAGTCCTATTGACTTTCATGGGTGTTCTCCTATATAATTATGTATAGAATTGCAACCTGAAAGGTCTCTACAGGATTAAATTGTGCAAGAATAATGAAAGCCACAATTTAGTATATTTTCCAATGGGTAAAATCTATTTGATTTAATGGATCTGACTTCTGAGTAGACATGCATGGGATTGTGCTGCGTGTGAGAAATAAAAAAAATTGGGACATGATTGATCTAGTCAGACGTGAAAGCACTGTTTAAATCTTATTGATTTTAGTGAATTAGACACATTTTACATTAATTCACATTATAAACGTAAGGCTAATGGATGATACTTTTGTCTTATTTGTGTGTATACGTATGTCTCTCTCTATATATATATGTGTGTGTGTGTGTGTGTGTGTGTGTGTGTACACACACCACTAAAATCCTCGTCATAATGCACAACAGGACAAAAGTTGTAGAAGCAATGTACCTCAAATGGACAAACTTACAGAATTCATCCAAAATCTGGGCTCCACGATTTCTGAGGAAATAAAATGTGGGGAAGTTGTGGCTGCTTCAGTGCTAGTGGCTAGGAAGCTGGGCTAGGCTCAGCTGCTGCGCTGCTGCTGCAGTTACACGATCATTTTCAATTTCCGTGACATGAAAGGTCGTTGTTCTCCCAGCTTGGTTGTTTTCTTGCAGATATTTCGCTACTCGAGCTAGGTAACATGTTATCTAGTTTGCGTAATGCCTGCTAGAAAGTAAAGTGGGGTGAAGTAAGGGAAAGGGGAAGATTTTCAATGTTCCCTGCCAGATTCCTTCAAGGAAACTTAAGGAGAAGCTAGCACGAAGTTGGGTGTTGCTCCTACTCCCATTGTTTGTTTGTTTTTGCCTCCTTTGGTCATTCTATTTTTCTGCTTAGGTAAGGTAATATCTCTGAAATGATGACCCAATGGGACATGGGTTGTCTAGTATGTATGTATGCATGCATGTATGCATGTACACACACACATATAATCATAAAGACACTGGATACAGAGGTAAGCAACTTTCAAAATATTTTGGAATCAGGATCTCCCTTCCCTACGTTTTAATCTACATTAAATTAATGTATATGAAATTATGACGATTATGTGTAAACCGTCAATGACATAGATTTTATTGATTGATTAATTGATTCTATTTATGATGCCACCATATTGCAAATGGTTTTGCTGGCTTGTCAGATTAAAACAGAATATGAAAACAAGCCATTCTACAAAGAATGATGATGGTTAACCCTGAGGGGAAAAAATCTCACATTGTCCGACACAATCCATATCTTCAAGGGAATCATTCATTCCACACTAAGGGCTAATGGAAAAAAATGGTCTTCAGAACTTACAATATCTACAGGAAATCAGGGCGAGGGCTGCTGAGATTTCTGGCAGAACACTGTTCCAGAGGCCACGAACTCTGATAGAGAAGGATCACTTCATGGACCTCCATCAGATGGCACTATTTCAGGGATAGGCCTCAAAGCACAACCAATTTGACCAATCACACAGGATGGGTGGAAACTATAATAGGTATATGGCCCTGCAAATATCTTGGTCCCAGTCCATGTAGGGCTTTATGAATTGCACCTGGAAGCTTATTAGTATCAGGTGCAGCTGTCAAAGCAAGGCATGTCCATTCTGCTCATGCATTCTGCATCAGCTTCTGCTTCCCAATGGTTTTCAGGGGCAGCCTCACACAGAATGCATTGCAATAGCCCACATTAATCATGTATGTTTGCTTCATGATATTTATATACTTAGCTTTGCCCTCGTCTTTAAAGTTTGCATTGAGTCTATCACAAAATGGCACCAGAGCAAAAGGTAACTAAGGCATGAATCACTATGAGGAGTTCCTTCCAGTCCAGGAATGGTCACAACCGTATACAAGATAGATCCATCTATGCCAGGGTCTTCTTGGCTACAACTTCCACCTATTCTTCGAGCAGGAGCTGAGAGTCCTGGAGAACTCACTGATTGTGCACTGTCCCAAAAGGGGCAACACAGTCTCATCTATAATTAAAGGTGGAAAATCCCCAGACTTAAGTGGTGTCAACATCCTTAGCCACTCAATCTTGCTAGGATTGAGACTGGTTCTGTCCTTCCATATCCACCCCACCCCCACCCCAACAGCCTCTAGGCATTGGGACAAGACCAGAGGTGAAATCTAGCTGGTTCGCACCGGTCTGGGGGAACCAGTAGGGAAAATTTTGATTGGTTCGGAGAACTGGCAAATATCACTTCCGGCTGGCCCCGCCCCTCACCGTTCACCCTGCCCACTGCTCACCCTGCCCCAGTCTCTCCTGGTTGCCTTCCCACGAGGATGTGCCTGAGCCCCAAGTGCTCCTGATCTGCCTGATTTGCCTGCCTGCCTGCGTAAGTAAGCTGCTGCTGCCGCTTGCCTCCCTACTGTCCCTTCCCACCTGGCACTGTGTCCCCATGTAGCCTAGTAGCTAGCTGTCCCCCCATGGTCCCCGGAGCTTGCCTACCGTCGCCGCCGCTTGCTTCACTTCCTACCAGCGCTGCGTCCCCACACGGCCTAGCTAGCTGTCCCCCCCATGGTCCCCAGAGCTTGCCTGCCACTGCCGCTGCTTGCTTCGCTTCCCGCCCAGCGCTGTGTCCCTGCGTGGCCTAGCTAGCTGCCCCCCACGGTCCCCAGAGCTTACCTGCCGCTGCTGCCGCTTGCTTTGCTTCCTACCCAGCACTGCATCCCCACCAGAGGTGAAATCTAGCTGGTTTGCACCGGTTCAGGTGAACCGGTAGGGAAAATTTTGATTGGTTCGGAGAACCGGCTAATATCACCTCTGGCTGGCCCCGTCCCTGCCTGCCCACTTACCACTCGCCCCACCCCCTGCTCACC
>JANHFL010003817.1:70633-96233 GCA_032468155.1 Oxyrhabdium leporinum | reverse complement strand
GAAAAATGGAGGAAAAAAAAAGATCCACCGGAGGAGAGAACAACTTTGGGTGGGCAGGGTGGGGACAAATGACTAATGAAGCTAATCCAGATAAGCTTTTCAAGTCTGCTTTCTACCCTCATTAACAATTAGCAGGGCACTGGTGAGAATTTGTACCCTGTGTTTTACCTTAACAGCATTCTCTTTGCTCTTTGTATAACTTACGTGTTGTAGGAAATGTTCAAGACTCAAAACCTGAGCTAATGGAAAGATGGGGCTCTTGTGATAATCTTATCACAAATACTTTTATTGTATCTCTGTAAAATACAAATGTATGTATGCATGTAAGTGTGTTTTGTCCTAATGTTGCTACTTCTCATGACACAGAAAGAAAAAGGAAAAAAAAAATCAAGCTCATAGCAGCAACTGTAGAATTTTCATCTACTCCTAATTCACTGAATGAAGAAGAAAAATCTTTTATTTGTGATATTTTCAGAGACATTTGCTCTAGTATGGTGTATTTAAATAATAAAAAACTTAAAATGAAAGGAACTGTAATTGATTTTGGACTATAGTACAATGGGGCAAATTTCTATCAAGGGATGAAGTCTGTCACAATAAGTTAATTTTTAAAACCTGATTTTCCTGCTTCCCAGTAGCTCCATGGCAAAAAAAAGAATGCATTGAAATCTATATAAAGAGATACTTTTAGCAGTGCTACCAAACTCAGAAGTGATGTCTAATGTATCAAGAATTTATTTCTATGACAGTAACGTTTAATAGCAGGTAGATTTAACTAAAAAAATGTGCTCCCTTCACTTAAGTCATCCAATTTTCATGAATGATAGGAAACGTAGGTCTATCCTAACATTATTAACTTGCTAACTGTAATAATTTTTATGTGAATTCAAAAGCACATCTAGGTATTAGGGTGGTTTCTAAGATGCCAAGTTACTCAAAAGTGCCCTGATTATAAACTTTTTGTTTAAAATGTCTCATTCTGTAGCAAAACATCATGAGAAAAGAATGACACTTCACTTATTTTTCTGCTTTGAAATAGCCCCCTCCTCCCAATTTATGAGTAATATTTTGGTGCTGCATGAATACAAACTTTTTTTCACTGTTTTTCCAAGATGCAGATCTATTTTTTTATACTCCGTGAACCTGACAATCACCTTGGTGCATACAGAGATATAGTGTATGTAATCCATATATATACCCAAGACCATAGAGCAATGTAGGAAATTAAAGGCAAGTATACAAAAGCTGCTTATAATTAAAGTCTTGTATGTGCCCCTTACAGACAAAGTCCCAAGATGGGAAATAATACTGCAACTATTGGAGTTGCTGGTTTATAGAGTTCATGAAATGGCTAATAAATTGGCTTTAATTGGTATTTCCCAATCAGTTTTCAGGTGTATGGAATTCTGAGAATTGCCATGGTTGGGAAACTGACTTATCCAATGTCCTGAAATTTATCTTTAGTGGGGAAATGTAATGAAATGACAATGAAGTATGCTGTTAAAATGGAACAAATCTGTTTTTTGGTTTTTTTTTTGGCTTTTGGCAGATGGCATAATTGGGCACATTTTGTCTATAGTCTTGTAAATGTTTCCTTTTAACAACAACATACTAATTTTTATATAGGTAGAAATGAAAGATTCTTGCCACAACTGAAAAGTTGCCAAATGTGATCTGAAATATTTTTTATAATTATGGATAAAAAGTGTCCTTCAAACTGGATTTGATTTTGGTGATTTCATAGACACGTATCTAATTTCATACAGAAACAACTTATTACCTAAAACATAACCATATTACATAAGATTAGCAGTTGTTTTTTTTACTCAATAAATGGCAAATAGGTCTGAGTGTTAACTAGGAGATGTAACATGCAGAGTTCTGGCTTTTCATTAAATTTCGCATACCTTCTTCATCATCACCACCACAAAACAATTCAAGGATAAGCTGGGTTGTACCCAAAATAACAATGTAATCCATGAGTAATTTATAGTCTAAATTTATGGTGGTGCTTAATGTTGATTTGCCTGTAAGATGATTTTGTGTAATCGTGATCCATGCAAACTAAGGACGGACATAAATTTTGAATTCCAAATGCATTCCTGGTAAATATTAATGTTCTCTGGAGTGAAAAGTATTGCATCATTTTATTTCTGGCTAAGAAGATACACGCACTTGAGGCTCCGGGGTGAAACTGTAAAAATAGCTAACTGCAAATTCATTAAAAGTAAAGGATTTTAATATACATATTTTAATTTTGATCAGAGAAATAGTTAAATTTATTGCACTTCCCGCAGAGTCCACTGAAACATTGGCCTGGTTCGGTTGTAACGTCCAACCATGATTTAGTATTACATGACTGAATTTGGGGTCTTCGCCCCTTTACTCTCTCCCTGATTTCAAATGAGCCAGTTAAGGAAATCTGAATGTGGGAGGTGAAGCTGGAAAGTGATTCTGTGATTCCTTGTGTTGCCAAACAGACTGTATTTTCAAGCTAAGCAACTGTATCCTATCTGCAAATTATTGTGCTGTCTTTACAGCATACACACACACACACACACACACACACAAAAACACCTCAATATATGATAATAGTTCTGGTCAAAATCTTGAGGCCAAGTAATAGCTTACAAAGGTATTTTACATCCCAAAGCAAATCCCAAATACATTTCCCTAAAATGTTGGAATTAGTAGAAGAGTGCTGAAAAGTTATTTTGGAACAGCATAATCTCCTGTATTCCAGCTGGGGAAGATGCTTCTTATAATTTTTTTTTAATATATATATATAAGCATTTATCATTCCACCGTTGGAGTGAAAACATGCTAGGGATGGTGTTGTTTTTTTTTTAAAAACTTGTGTGATATAATCTAGACATACTAGAGTACGACTAATGATTTTCAATAAACCATAGTGTGGCATTAAGCAACGAAGAGACTGAAGTTCATTAAAGACTTCAAATAAGCTTTCTATGTGCCTGGTTCTTAAAGCACTGCTACCTATATAATAGAAAGCTAAAAATGCTGTCTTAAATTGCAGACCTTATAAGATTACAAATGTCTCTTGGGTTAGCATAATCCACATGCAAGTGATAAAAGTCTGTGCTTTGATGTGCTAAATTGGAGAAGGATTCTTGGGGCTATGAATATATATAATGGAACATCTTTAACTAGATTGGGATTAAAGCATGACAGAAACCACAGACCTACGAAACAATAAAAACAGGTCTTCGTGGCGAGGGAAGGTTCTAGAACGATTTGGTATTAGGCAAGACAGTTTTGAAATTTGGTCCTCTATGATTTACAGTGGGAAATGTAATTTTAACATGCTTTCTCTTTGTCCATCATTTCTTCCTAACTTAGTGTTGCTTAGAGAGGCTTGCACTGCTATTCTCATCATTATCATGTAGTATAGCCATGAGTGAATGTATAAGAGTAGGACTTCATCACAGCTGGAGAGCATTAACTTAGAAAAGTTGTGCATTTGTCACAGCCTCTCTCTTGAATCTGCTATGTATGTATAATAGATGGATTCATCCATAGCCCTACAAACATGTAGTTTATTCATCAGGATCTATTGCATTAAAAATAGTTGGAGCTCACAAAAAAAACTCAGAATAAATTGTACCATTGTGAAAGCATTCTTGTAAATAGGTACAATTGTCATATTAGTTTTATGCCGAAATAGTAAAGCTATTGTTAACTCTTTTTAATGAACTAATTTTGCAAAAGGACTGCTCTCCAGCAAAATTTACATATCCAGTGTTCTGGTGATTTCTGCATATCCCACAGCCATGGAAACATTTAAACTTTTCCAAGCTAAATTCTGTATCTAATGAAAGGCTACTTTTTCTGTGCTTCAGAATTCTTTAATTAGGTTATATTATACATTATAAAAGCAATCATTCACACCAAAAAGAAAGGAACAAACATTGCCTTTAAAAGTGGGGTAGAGCAACTACTTCAGTACTTGTCTTAAGAAGTGGCAAAAAGAGGAAATTGGGCAAGAGAGGTATGTGATTTTCCAAATTGTAGCAATTTTGTAGTTTTGGTTTCATCTATCAATAATTGTTCCCTTATATTGCCTTATATCAATTTTTCCTGTGTGCCGACGGCTCTTACTAGGAAAAAGTTCTCTGCCTCGCTTTTAAAATGTTAATAACAAGGCAATGGAAGATTGGCTATCAGCGTTAAACATTTACTGTTTGGGTTTAAAAGACTAAAATTCTTAACAAAGAAAGGTTTATAATTTACTGGCAATTAGATTTATCATAATGATTCAAAAGTTTGCAAGATTCCAGTGCCTGAGAAATGTATTTCAAACAGCACTCGTTTAATAAAGATGAGGAATGAGATTACGGTGTGTATAAGATTTCTTTATGCAAAAGGCTTCAGTATGTGACTATCGTGGCTTAGATTATTATTTGCTCCTCTATGTCTTGATGTCATTGAACAGAAAGTCCCCGGACTTCTATTGTCCTCTTTTCTTTCGGGTGCACGCATGCATTGTTAGTCTGGTTTAGCTGTAAGAAAATTTATTACAGTTAAGTGGCAATTTGTTGCCATGAAACTGCAATTAAAGTATTACAGAGCAGCCATTTTAGATTAACACACATTCAGAGCATGGGCAAGCACAGAACAGTTCTTGTTATCTTTACAGCATCTGAGCTCTGCATAACTGTAAAACTGTGACATGTTCACCTATGTCTTTTGTCAAGTTAAAGAATTTGAGCTCTCCGTGGAACACCGTGATCTCATCACAAGCATAACGAGGAGGAAAGACAAGCTGGGACTGATTTTTTTTGCAAGTTCAACCTGTGATGTATAAAGTTATTACCATATTTGGAGGCACTGTGAGTGCCTTGCTGGAGAGAGAGGGGGTAGGGGAACATTGATTGTTTTAACTCCCCTGGGGATACGTATGCATTGGTAAAACGGACTGCGGGCTCTGGATTTGGATGGCAATAATATCCCCAGCTCCTAACATGTTAAAGCCTTTTTAACAAAACTCCTATTATCCCTAATCACAACTAAATGGAACTCAGGTACACATATGTTCTAAAGTTAATGCCCCAAACAGATCATGCATATTTAAAACACATAAGAAAAATTTAAAATCTTTCTCTCCCTTCACTTCCAGCAGAACATTGTATATATATTACTTTTTTGTAAGCTGCCCAGAATCTCTAAGAATGAGTGGCCATATAATTTTTTCTAAATAAATACATTTTCTAAATAAGTAAATAAATATCTTGATTGATCAGACATAGACCTTGACTATAAGAAAATGGGTTTGGGGGTAAATTCCACTGAAGCAAAAGCCTTCCGGTAAAAGTATGCTACTTCTCATTTCAAAGTGATACTTAGACTTGGACTTAGACTAACTTTATTATCAGTTTAAATGTATACTAATGGGCATACATTAAAATGAAATTTTGCTGCATACAGTTCTCAAAGGGTCCTCATCTGCAATATACACTACATAAACATGACAAATGAATAAATAAAAATATGCATATACCCGCATATATGACACAAGGAAACAACACAGTCTAGTTCAGATGTATACATGTACATGGTGAGAAAAATGAATATGGTGAGTTTACCAGACGGATGGCATAGGGAACAAAGCTGTTACAGAATCTGGTAGTCCTGCTAGAAATACTTTGAAACCTCCTCCCGGAGGTGAATAATAGAAACAGACTTTAAAGTGGGTGTGTGGGGTCTCTAACAATGCTTCAAGCCCTGAGCACGTAGCGCTTAGAAGCAGTATCCTGAATAACGGAAAGTGAGCTTTGTATTATCTTCTCTGCTGTCCTTACCACTCTCCGTATGGCCTTTCTATCTGAAGCACTGTTACTACCAAACCAAACAGTGATGCAGTTTGTTAGAATGCTCTCTATCATGCCTCTGTAAGAAGTGGCCAGGACAGAAGGAGAAAGATGTGCTCTCCTCATCCGATGCAGGAAATACAGATGCTGGTTTGCATGCTTCACTAAGGATGACATGTGGAGAGACCAGTTCAGATTGTTAGTTATCTGCATCCCCAGATACTTAATACTGTTGACCACCTCTAAGCTGCATTCTTGATGCTGAGTGGAGTATCAGTATGCCAGCTCTTTCTAAAATTGACAATGATCTTCTTTGTTTTATTAACATTTAGAACCAGGTTATTTTTATTGCATCAGTCCACCAGAGCCTTCACCTCTTTCCTGTAAGCATCTTCATTGTTGTCCCGGATAAAGCCCACCACTGCCATGTCATCCGCATATTCACAATATGATTCATAGCAGATTTGGCACAGCTGTCATAGGTCATCAAGGTGAACAGTAGTAGACTCAAGACACTGCCCTGTGGGGAACCTGTACTCAAGGAGATGGAGTTGGAAACTTTTCTTTCAACTCGCACAATTTGTTAGGAGATCACCACACTGAGGAAGGCTAACCTATTTGCTGAACTGCAACTCCCATTCTGAGCCAGCATTGTCAATAGGAGAAGAAGGTTCCCTTAATTTTTAAACGTTTATTAAAAGGCATCAGTCCCAAATCACATTTAGGTGTTCTCAGTATGCTCTAATGCTCTGCCAGATTGTACTTTTCAATCAGAGCCAATTGAATTTAAAACAGTGATCATAAATTAAGCTACCTAGACTGAAGCAAAACAGAAATGTTATTTGTGGAGAAGCTTTGATTGTATTTGGCTCTGCCAGAGGGTTTGGTGAATGCAATATTTCCCTTTCTAACCCCTTCTGTAGTTTAACCATAGTTCTAAAATTCTTAAGAAGCTAAATGAGCTAAATGTGAACTATGGACCAGGTAGTTTAAATATTTATTAAACATTTAGGACCATATGCTAGAAGATGGCTACAACAATTTTATACAGATGCTTTGAACACTGGAAAGATCCCCAATTAATTCAAGATATCCCAAAGCCTTGCCATCCTAAAAACCAGAAAAACCACATGATGACCCAGCAAGCTACCATTCTATAGCTCTGCTGAGCATTCACTATAAAGTTCTGGAATGATTATAACAGAATATACCAACATGTTCATAGGGTTGTCCCTTCTTTCCAAGCTGCACCAAGAGAAGATGCTGCGAGCAAGTTCTGGGTCTTACTTCATTTATTGAACCTGGTTTCCAAAAGGGACTAAAAACCTCCATGGCTTTTATTGATTTGACTGCAGCTTTTGATACGGTGTAGCTTGACGATTTGATGCTCAAGCTGAAGAAAATTATTCCATGTCTTAAAGTAACAAGCTTTCTGGAGAACATGCAAAAAAAATACTAAAAGGTTTTAGTAGGAGGCACCATTAGTAAATCCTTTTCCATTAAGAATGGTTTGCCATCAGTTCTAGCCCCACTCCTATTTCATCTACATACTAGTGATTTATCAGAAACCAATTATGAAAAAAATTGCTATGCCAATGATATGGCAATAATTATCCAAACCAAAGATTTTGAGGATGTGGAATACATTCTTACTAAGGATCTGAAGTCACTAAGCCAATATTATGAGAAGTTGAGGCTATGCCCTAACCCGAATAAAAGTGAAGTATGTGCCTTCCATCTAAGCAATCATACAGCAAAGGAAGAGTTAAACATAGCTTTTTGTGGAAAGACAATAAAACACGACTACCCTCCAAAATATCTCAGCATAACCCTTGACCGATCCCTTACATTTGGAGAACACCACAAAGTAATTGGACAAAAATTGAAAACCTAGAACAACTGGATTAGGAAACTAGTAGGAACAGCCTGGGAAGCTCAAGCCAAAACTGTGCGTATAGTAGCACAATCATTAGTATTCTCTGTTGCCGAATACTGCGCACTTCTATGGGGAAGAAGATGTCATGCCAACAAGGTTAATGTTCATCTTAATGACACCATGAGAATAATATCTGGAACCCTTAAATCTACACCATTTTTATAGCTCCATCTAAAATTGCCCTTTCTAAAATTGCCCTTCCTGCTCTCAGGCAACAACAGGCAGTTCGAGAGTGGAATTAGATAAACAGGCCCTCAATTCCTAGAGATCTTCCAATACATAAAATATTAGATTCTCTACTTCTCATGAGGCTTAAATTTAGGAAACCACTTTGAAATAACATACAAGTGTCTTACAATGTAGCTGAAGAATGGTGATTAAGATGGGTGACTTTTAATAACCACAACTAGACAGGTCACATAGATCTAACAAAACCACTTCCAAGAACACAGTTGCCTGAAAAATATGTAGTCACCTGAATAAAACCATGACACCATGCCAGAACTAAGGCAAAGCTCTTTAAATGAGGAATGGCTGAGAGCTCACAATATAACTGTGATGCACCAGAACAAACTATAAACATATGAATGTCCCCTCAGGAATTTCAAGGCACCTGGGAAGATATCACCACAGCCACACCAGAAACAATATGGTTGGTTAGCTTCCTTAGGCATCAAATTATAACATCTGTCCCATTGCAATTCTATGGCTCCATGTTATGATGATTTTATTATGGTTTTATTTTAATATATTATCTCCTATATTGTATTATTCACATATCATGTATATTTATATATATATTTGCTGATGCTTTATTTAAATTAAATTTGTATATCAGTGATTGCATGACCTCTGTAGATGCCCTATATTAAATAAATAAATAACAAGACAATAAGTTATTTGATTAAAATACACATTAGTTATCCATCTATGTCTGAATATCCTCCTGCCAATAGATGCATAAATCTATTAACAGCTTATGAAAAAAAAAATCTCCCATTTTTTCTTCATAATGCACATTAAAATGTATTTACGAGCTTTCCGGTAAAAAGTATGGCTCCTTATTATTTCTTGTCCATGCACACACACACTTGCGGGCAAAATTTGTGGACAACACTGGATAGCATCTAATATTACATGACTGCAGCAAGAAATTAGGTCACCAAGGTTGTCTTTATAATTAAGGTTATCATTTTGCTGTGCAATTCTTAATTAATTTCAGGATTTAGGCTAAGATTAAAAAAAAAAGGCAGGAAAGAGGCCGAGGGGTTTACAAAATAAACAGAAGCCTGAGAGAATCAAAAACATCTATGATTCAGTGTTTATACTGGGCTAATGACATCGAGAACAAATCTCTCTTGAAATACCATCTAAAGGGTAGAGAGTGATGGCTTTTGGAGGTGTAGCTATGTAAGCAGCGTGAGGAGAATAGCCTATCTGTAGTGAAATGCAGTACAAGTAGTCCTTGACTTACAACCATTGATTAGGGACATTTTAAGTTACAACAACACTGAAAAAAATGTGACCATTTTTCACACAACCCATTGCAGCATCCTTGTGGTCACATGATCAAATTTCAGACACTTGGTAACTGGCCTGTATTTATGATGGTTGCAGTGTCCTGGGGTCATGTGGTAATTTTTGCGTCCTTCTGACAAACAAAAGTCAACGGGGAGGCCAGATTCACTTAACAACTGTATTAAAAGCCATGGTGGCACAATGGTTAGAATGCAGTACTTCAGGCTAACTCACTGCTTACTCCAGGAGTTCAATTCTGAATGACTCAAGGTTGACTTAGCTGTCCATCCTTCTGAGGTTGGTAAAATGAGGACCCAATGCCATGTCCCTGTCGGAGCCTGAATCTGTGGAGGGGGACAAGCCAGAGCTGCAGCTGACGGAGATTGAGGGGGCGGCTTCGTTGGCTTCGTAGGAATGTGGGGAGGAGCAGGCCGAGGCAGCCCAGGGCCCCTCAGGATTGGGATGGCTTGTTAGCAGGGAGGAACGGGGGCAGGATGACCGAGAGAGGGCAAGCATTGGACATGAGGAGTAACGGAGCTCAGGCAATGAGCAAGGATTGCCCCCTCCTTATCCCCGAGCATGGAGAGTGGAGAGAAGGCGTGAACAGTGCAGGCTGACCCCACAACTCGGGAGGCGAGCGCCCCGCCCCTCATCACAAGGCACACTTGGGGACTGGGATTTAAGTGTTTAAGCCCACTGTGGGGAGGGGCATTTGTCGGGAACAAATGCTGAATTGGTAGAGTTGGGTGTGCCAGTACAGACATTTGGAGTTTGCAGCACTGCTTGCTTCTTCCTGACTTTGTGGACTCATTGTTTGTTCCTTGTTTGGTGGACTCCTTTTCCTGTTCCTTTGCTTTGCTGGACCGGGCATAGCCAGAGGCTGCCGTGTGTGTGTGTGTGTGTGTGTGTGTGTGTGTGTGTGTGTGTGTGTGCACTTTGCTCTGGGACTTGCCCAGAGCAAGAATGTGGGAGTGTCTGGGGGAAATTTGGAGCATTAAAGGGGAGTTTGAACACTCAGCTGGCTGTGTGACCTTTGTGCCTTGTACTGGGTCATCACACCCATATTGTTGGGGGCAATATGCTGACTCTGTAAACTGCTTAGAGAGGGCTGCAAAGCACTGCAAAGTGGTATATAAGTCTAAATGCTATTGTTGTTATTGGATGAACTCTGGTGAGAGCAGGATTAGGCAGTGCTCGATCCTTGCTCTCCTTGACCTCTCAGTGGCTTTCAGTATGATCAACCATGGTATCCTTTTGGACCAGCTATGGGGGCTGGGGAGCACAGTATTGTGCTGGTTCAGCTCCTTTCTCCAAAGCCGGTCCCAACTGGTCTAATAGGAAGCAAGAGTCCAGCCCTCATCCACTGCTTTGCATGGTGCCACAGGGCTCGGTACTTTCTCCACTCTTTTCTAATATCTACATGAAGCTGCTAGGAGAGATCATCTGACACCATGGGATGAGATATCATCAGCATGCTGATGATACACATCTCTATATCTTTATCCCTGGTGATCCAAGTGATGCATTGACTGTCCTTTCTCAGTGCCTAAAGGCTTTAATGGTCTGGATGGGGGACAATAAGCTTCAGCTGAACCTAGCTAAGACAAAATGGCTGTGGGTTCAAAGGACATTTGGATCTGGTGGTTTATCATCATTAACCCTGGATAGGGTTGTACTACCCCAGACAGATCTGGTGCACAACTTAGGAGTCCTCCTGGACTCACAACTCCTGCTCAAAGAGCAGATAGTAGTTGTGGCTGGGAGGGCCTTTGCATAACTTCACATTGTGCACACCACTTGTGCCCTTACCTAGATCCTGAGGCCCTTTGCATGGTCACTTAGCCCTAGTCATCTCCTGGCTGGATTACTGCAATGTGCTGTACATAAAGCTACCTTTAAGGAGTATTCAGAAGCTGTAGCTGGGGCAGAATGCAGCTGGGCACACAGTCCTGGGAGCTCCTAGAACTTCATGTATAACACTGCTACTGCAGGAGCTGTATTGGTTGCCAATTTGGTCCCAGATCCCATTCAAGGTGTTGGCTCGTTACTTTTAAAGCCCTACATGACATAGGTCCAGGATATCTGAGGAGCTGTTTCTCCATGATCTTACAAGCTCATCTCACTCATGCCCACGGAAAAGGCCTATTACAGATCCCATGTGCTCAGGAATTGAAGTAGGTGGAATTAAGGAGAAGAGAGCCTTTTCTGCTGTGACCCCATTCCTCTGGAACGTTTTACCACTGGAGCTGAATTCTGACCCCTCCATTTTGGCCTTTGGAGATCAAAGCTTTCCAGTTGGCCTGAGGCCCTGAAGGGGGCACTCACTGCTGGAGGTAGCTAATGGGATAAGAAGATCTCATCCCCATCCCATTTGTTCCTTGGTTTTTGTAGGCATGGCTTTAGCCCAGAGCAAGAATGAGGGACCAAGAATGTTTATTAAACAATATTTTAATAATATTTTAATGTTGACATAGAACAGGGGTATCAAACTTGATTTCATTGAGGGCCACATCAGGCTTATGTTTGACCTCGGTGTGTGTGTGACTCAGGTGGGCGTGGACAGCTCAATGTCACTCATGGGTGCTTGTGGTGGCCTGGGCAGACCTGGGGGGATCCATTGTCTCCAGCAGAGGAAGGCGAGACCAGGGAGAGCCTCGTCGTCCCTCTCAGGCTACGTGGAGGACCCCCGAATGGCAGTGCAGGCAGTCCAGAGCCCTAGGCAGCGAAGGGTAAGTGCACAGCCTGGCCCTCTGAACTCCCAGGGCACCAGGACCCCACAGCCCACCCCAGCGCTCTTACCTCCTCCTCAAGGCTGCTGCTGCTCTCCTTGGGCAGGTTGCTCATGGTGTGCGCTGGAGAGCAACGTGTATGGGTCAGAGGGAGGTGCACTCCCTCTCCACACAAGGAGACCTGGCTTTGTAATCAAAGCATTCTCAGCGATAGAATGGGAGACTACCAGGAGAGGTCAGAAGGAGGAAACAAAGGGATGGCAAAAGGGCAGCACAGTTGCTGGTGGCCAAGTGCTAAGGCAGGGTTTTCCTCAGACCCTCCCACCCTCTCACTATAATCTCCTTTCTGCCTGCCTGCCTGCCTGCCTGCCTGCCTGCCTGCCTGCCCACCTGCCTTCTTTTCCCTTTTCTTCTTTTTCCTTCCCTCTTCATTCTCCTTCTTCTTCCTTCCCTGCTTCCCTTCTTTTTCTTTGTCTTTCTTCTTTCCCTTTCTCCTTTCCTGTCCTTTCTTGGATGCTCAAATGCAAAAGGGGAAACATTTCTCGATACCTCCTGGCCTTGTGATCAAATGCCACTTTTGCTAGTAGTTTGTTTTGCTAGCACTCTGCCAGCGAAAACGGACCTCTGTTTTCGCTGACAGAGCACTGCAGGAGGCTGTCACAGCCGAAAACGGAGCCCCAGAGTGCCGCACGTGGCCCTCCAGAGCTCTGCTTTCACTGGCAGAGGCACCGCAGGCTGGTCCTACACTGTTTCCAGGGCAGCCCCGCAGGCCAGATCTAACCACCCCATGGGCCAGATCCAGCCCAGTGGCCTTGAGTTTGATACCCCTGGCATAGAACTTTAATAAATAAATAAAGTTAATAACTATAGTGATTCACGTAACAGCTGTGGCATGAAAAGTCATAAAATTGGACAAAACTCACTTCTTGCTCAGCAACAGAAATTTTGAGCTCAATTGTGGTCATAAGTCAAGGACTATCTCTATGCATCTCATTGGATAGCAGCATCTAGCCAAGCACATATTTTGGGGCTTAAGTAGGGCAAGCTTGGTTAGAACTTGGATAGACAACTGCCCCAAAATACCAGGCTGAGAAGCATGTGCAAAGTTGTATTTAATTCAAAGAAGTCTTTACCTTTACTATGTCAGTTGAGATTGTCTTTGTTGGCTGGGATCATACATTCTCCCCATCAGATTTTTGGCTTACCAGATACTGTTGAATTTTGGCAATTCTCCCTTGGCCTTGGAAGGAGGAGATCCGTAATGACTCAGAGTTTCAATCTTATCCATACTATAAGAGCCAGGTGCCTCTTAGCACCACCCAGTGGACTGCGTATATTGAGTATTAGTAGGGGAAGGGGCCTTGCTAACCAGCAACAAAGGAGAGATTTGGGGAAATCATCTTTACCTAACTCAACTGTTGCCATCTTGCCAATGTGAGTCTCTCTGTGATTAGCATGGGTTCCATTATCATCCGTGCCAATATTTAAGTTGATTTCTTGTCTAGGTAGCTTAGATGATGAGATGTATGCTTAGTTTTGATACTAAATCCTGTATTCAACCTTCCTCCCCAAAAGCAAATGAGTCAGCTGTGTTTGCTCAGTCCTCTGGACATTAGTGCTAGTTTACTACAAAGTGTATGGGGGTGTTTGAATGCATGTATGTGTTTATATTATGTGGTTGTGGCCAGGGAAAGCACATAAATCTCTTTAAGTTCTGATGTAAAATTTAGGGCCACTGCAAGTGATGGCTGTGATCCACCAAAACATATACATATGCCAGTTCTTATGGCCACCTATGAACTATAAAGAGCAAGCAGCAACTGATAATGGGGAAAAGCATGTATTTCCTTTCGGTATTCAATTGCAGCATACATTGCATGCTGGGCAAAAAAATTGAATTGCACCCAAGGAATTAGGAAACAAAAGGGCTTTGTTTTTAGGTGTAACTGCAAAAGCTGGACAGTAGCAAATGCTAGGTAATCTGTGACATGAATATGGAATGGCCCAAATCTGTGACTACGCAAACAATTGTGGTGCTTTTAAGCAAAACCTCAAAGGCTTTCTAATTATTGTTACAAGCCTCCTATTGAGTGCTTAACATCATCTGCGCCAAATCAGTTTATGACCTTCTACTAACAGCCCATCTGAATGGAACATAGCTAGCTAGGAATTAGGGTACATGGCATATTTTTGAATTAAAATTCCTGCTTCATCGGTAAGCTTCTTTTGAAAGCTGGGGGGGAAAATCCTTGCAAATGAGCTACTATTCGTATTTGTTGTTTTACAGGGAATGTTTGCGGGGTTATGTAAATGAAATGGATCGTACCTTTAATTACATCTAAACAGGAAATAATTTTCTCTTCAATGGTGGTGGCTCAAAAGATGCTGAAATCTGGTAATTCAGTTAATAAGCCTATTTAGTAGTGGTCACTGTTAAATACGCAAAATTATAGTCCATACTGTCCTTTATTTTGTGATGAATCAACTAGCACAATTTTCTTATTTTATTAAAAGTGGAATCTGGTAGAAATCATTGCAGATCTTTTAATATTTTCAAATCAACTTCCAAACTTTAGGAAGAACATTAGGACATGAGAGTAGACAGAAATGACAGAGATAGCAAGATGTCCATATACTCCATGAGGTTCAACATTTTGGACCATGGATGGACTTGGGAGTTTCAAGAGTCCCCTGAAGTCACCCTACGACTTTTGCAAACCTCTACTGGTTTCTGGTGTGAGTTTTCTCTCTGCGACATCAATCTCTTTGCAGCAATTTTTCAGAAACAATGGACACACTTAATCCTGCATTTCTTCTGAAAAATTGAACAAACATGTCTCTTGCTCTTTCTAACTTCAGGACCATGTGAAGTTTGTTCTATCCTATTTCCTGATCAGGTTTGTGCCTCTTCTGAGTTAATATTTTTTTGTGAAAATATGTATGTTTTTAACATTCCTACCGCATTGCAAAATGTGACATATGAAAACCAAAAGATAATTGCATTCTCATTTGAGCATTAGATCAGGAAGTGTGAATTAGGTCAGTTTGACTTAAAATCCAAATTAAACATATGTCTTTATCTTCAGTAAGACTATCAGAGGGAAATATTACACAAAATACCGGCCATGAGCATTGCATTTCTGGGCCAAATTTCTTTACAGTAATAAGATCCAATATGGAAGACCAATTTGAAGACATGCACCAGGTATTTGCAATCACGATGGACAAAATACTCCATGTTCCAAGCGGAGCCAACTGGGAAACCCAGCACTTGAAAGAAATGGATACAGGGTACAAGATGGCCAGTTGGAAGGAACCGTCATACCAGCTTGGATAGTTGATCCAGCTAACCCAGTAGCTAGATCACAGCAGTTCTCCAAGTTCTAAAGCAACCAATCCTTCTCATCCCCTCCCACACACCATCCTTTTCTAACTTAAGCAAGTAATTTACTAGTAAGTAGTAATATAAAAACTTGGGCACTTCTCTAGAATACGGAAAATGACTATGTACCAGAATTATTTGGAAAAACAGCAAGATGGCCTCTGACCTTCTCCAGTCCTAGTTCCCATCAAGTGGCATTGTATATTAACTTTTGTTGTGACTCAGTCCTTACCTACCTCAATTATTTGGAGTAGATAACGGCTAAGCCCATTACACTCATCCAAAGCAAAATTCTGAAGAAGGATTAGAAGCAGACGTAGGATGTCCTTACTGGTTACACAGTGTGGAAGCAACTACAGTGCAATCCAGGTGGGAATTTCTGCCTTGGCATAAATATTAAAATTTGTTTATAGCAATAGCTAGTATATAGAACCAATACAGATCCTCAGTGACAAAGGTAGCATGTAGCCACATGTCATAGACAAGTCAAAGGGCCAACTTGCTAACTTTTTCTGAATAACTTTCCTATTTTTAACAAAATTTCTACTTCTATCAATTGCGCTTATGCCTTTAAATTCTTTTATTGGCTCCCAAAAACCCCACTTTGGTTGAGACTTTCCAACTCCAAGTCGAGTTCGGCTCCACCCGAGACTACCTCTTCCGTTGGTATTATGAGCAGAAGATTGAGCTGGCTGAGATGTTGTCGACTGCTGCGAGCAACAGCTGGGTGGAAGCCCTGGCTGGCTCCAAGCACATCTTCATGCTGACCAATGCGCAGATTGGACGCCGCCTGAAGCTCGTGTGCATCCGGCCAAAGAGCAGCTAACTTGGTGGTTGTCCACCCTCACCATGGAGCGGGCGGTGGCCCGTTGCATCCCGGCAGAGCCTAAGCTCAGCGTTTCCATCGTGCTGCAAGACGGTAAGACCCGGCATGTGCACCGAGACCAAATGGAGAGGGGGATTTTCCTGCCTGTCATCTATTCCTCAGCACAGATTGAGGGAGGGATGGCAGGCAGGAAAGTCCCCCCTCCCCATTTTCCTCCTGTTCGTCAAAAAGCCCCCATTCCAAAACTTCATTGTTCGGAATGGAGGCTTTTTGATGAACAGGAGGAAAATGGGGAGGGGGACTTTCCTGCCTGCCATCCTTCCGTCTGTGCTGAGCTTGAGGAATGGATGACAGGCAGCAAAATCCCCCTCCCCATTTTCCTCCTGTTCGCCAAAAAGACTCCCGTCCGCCTCCCCAAAAGAGGGAAAAAAGCAAAGCAGCTGGCCGTGGAGCTGCTGGCTTCGGGAAGCCGCTCAACAAGCAGAAGTGCTGCGTCCAGAAAAAAGAAGGGCAAAAGCGGTATTTGCGGGCTGCATCTGGAACCAGACAGTTGCCCCCCCCATGCGCCACCACTTGCCCATTCCCCTGGGCTTATTTTCGGGGTAGGGGTAATATTAGGCCCACTCCCCAAAAAGTAGGGTTGAGCTTATTATGGGGTCATGTTTTCTGAGAAACACGGTATTAACTAACTGGCTAAGAGGCTAGTAGTAGCTTTCTTTGCTAGCTACTTACTACTGGAGGCATAGTCTTTTGTACAGTGGGCATAGAAAAACAAACTATTGGCTTCTTACAAAGGCCATGAACAATACTTTGTACCAAATGGCAGAGAAGGAATGAGCTGAAGAGCTGGCTAGAATTAAGATATCATCTTTTGGTAGTTTGTCACTCATCTTATGAAACTTTTTTGTGATCTGTGGTGACTGAAAGAAAAAAAAAGAAATTCTAAGTATGAGAGAATGGATAATTTCACTTCGGCTTTTAAAATAGTGCAAATATGTTCTCCCCCAAGTTGAATAGTTGATCACTAGGGTCAGGAGAAAGACTGTCTACCCATCTGCTTTCTTTCCATAAATTTTCTATTTATGTGAGATTTTCCCTCCCACAAGGAAGTATTCAGAACTGACATCCCTAAATGCATTCCAAACATGATATTGAGTTCAACCATCCTGGCATCTTATTTCCACCCAGTGCTGCTATATGTGGACCAGGTCCAAGTTTTCTCAGCCCAGGAAGATAAAGATCTGTTTGGGAGAATCTGTGATTTGGTTAAAAATATTGTATCTTGCCTTTTCAATATGGCTTTTATGAGTAGTTGTGAAATGTAATTCTAAAAGCATATTTGCATACAGAACATAAGAGAAAGCCATCAGTGGAAATAGCATCATTGCTACCTTTTCTCTCCGATTCAATGGGGCTTAAATTCAGGGAAGAGTACATTTGTTGATGCGTTGATTTGTTGCATACATCAGAATAACAGCATCCATTTCCCTTCATTTCCCAACATAAATATTCAAGATGTAGGTAGTCTAGGCACTGCTGATAATTTATATAGGTAGAAGGGTTCAAGGAGATTGTACCAGCTTAGTATACAGTCTAAAGCATTGTAGCAACAAGTTCTTCATTTCAGCCAGAACTAACCCATAGGTCATTCTAATTGCAGTGGGTGCTTCAAGCCAGACAATGCAACAGAGAAGAGACAGTACTCATCATCTATTACATAGTTAGATATTGTTTCTTACAATACTAGTATCATCAAGCATCTCTTGATCCACACTGAGCTTGATCTTACATTTATCTCTTAACTGAGAATTAATAAAAGCAAATGCAATGCATTATTTTTTAGACTAAATCTAGTTTCATTTGCATCTGAATCTGTGTATATTATTCCACACTTTTTTCTTCTTCTCCTTCTCCTTCTTCCTCTTCCTCCTCCTCTTCTTCCTCCTTTTCCTCCTCCTTCCTCACTCTCTCACACACAGACATATGCACAAATACAACATGGTAAATCCCACATTCTTACTATGCCTGTCTTATTTGCTGCCACATTAAGCACTTGTTGAGATGGGAAGCCATACAAATTGAATAAATAAATATCAATTTTACATGTATCTTGTTACCAAGCAAAACATATTGAAGAATGTAGGCACAGTTATAAACCATTCTAGAACTTTTTTAAAACAGCATTATGAAAGTGGCAGCTTGTGTAACAGTGGGGTTTTTCTTGGAAATAATTACAAGTTTCCACTGGAATAATTCCTCTTCACACTGTTTTAATGAAATCTTTTTAAAAAGAAAAGATAAAGATTATATCTAATCGTTATTTATATCATCATCGTCATCCTCATCCTCACTTGGAAGTATTTACTTTGGAATAAACATCTTGGCATTCAACTGTCTGTGAACTAATAGCAAGTAAAATAAAGAAAAATGAAATGCTATAAATTAAGACGAAGATGTCCCAACTTCAACTCCTATTGAAATCACTTTCATGGATTATCTTACTTCATTATTTTTAGTAAAGCAGCAGTAGGGCTACAGGTTAGAGGTACTGATGTAGCATTTGGAAAGAGTTTATGCTGTGCTTTTAAGTATTCTAAGCTTTTCAGAAGACTAGAAGGTTAGTAAGTTTTAGATATCGGCAGGTTTGGTGCTCTGAAGAACTGCCATGAAGCTATGTGTTTTGCAAGTAAAGCAAGTTGACCTGGTGTATATATGAGAGTAGGAACAAAACCAAACTCTAACGTAACTAATGAAATTCTGGGGAAATACTTTAATGCTGAAATAACTTCAAATATAATCAGCCAGCTTCTACAGAGGAATAGGAAAAGGCAGATGAAGAGGTACAGATTTTAGGTTTGAGTGTTCACACTTTGCTTTCCCAAGTCATAGAAAGTGAATCAATCAAACACTCAAAATCCCACAGGCTTGATATCCAAAGGGCTGGAAATCTAAATAAGATTCAGATATTATTTAAAAGTTGCAGATGGCCTTTTTCCCATTGTAAGAGAGATATAACCTGACAATCATCTATTCCGCTGGGTGATTGTTTTCCACTTTTTCAGAGCTAGTCGAATGTGCTATAAATATGGAAGAAAAGAAAGAGAAGGGGAAAAAGATTTGCTGGATATGGAAAATGTAAAAGCTGAAGAGAGTCTTTGCTGAGGGCCATATAAAGGTGGCATGCAATATATGTCTAAACAGAATGCAGAAAAGTTGTGTTTTATGTATCCACGAATGGAGAATTTTTTTCCAGCAGGCAAAAAGGCAGAAGGCTTCTGCCTGGAGGCCTGATTTTTCTTCCCTCCTCCCTTTCTGTCAGCAGCTGGCAATGGTAATTAACTCATTACTATTAATTTTTGCCAACTATTGTTGGGTGAGTGATGTTATTTTTCTAACTTTATTTAAAAAAATGGAAATAACACATATTAGGGGTTGGAAAATTCACAAAATGCATACATAAAAAAGCAGAAATATAGGCACTGAAGTATTCCAACAACATCTACCCAGAGGGAATTCATTGCTTTTTGAATTATTGCATTGCAACCTATGACCAATGTAATAATATACACAGGGATACTGTTGGTTGAAACTGAGGGGCAGGCATCATGATGGGCTTGTGATTTTTTTGAAATCTTAGTTTTATGGTCCATTCACACTACAGGCATTCCTTGAGTTATGACTACAATTGAGCCCAAACTTTATGTTGTTAAGTGAGATATTTCTTAAGTGAATTTTGCCCCATTTTATGACTTTTCTAGCCACAGTTGTTCAGTGAATCACTGCAGTTATTAAATTAGTAACATAAATCTGGCTTCCCCATTGACTTTGCTTGTCAGAAGGTCGCAAAAACTGTTCACATTACCCCAGGACACTGCAACCATCATAAATATGAACCAGTTGCCAAGTATCATGTGATCACATGACCACAAGGATGCTACAACGGTTGTGTGAAAGATGGTCGTAAGTCAATTTTTTCAGTGCCATTGTAACTTTGGTCACTAAACGAACTGTGGTAAGTCGAGGTCTACCTTTAGTTGTAAAATTAGAGAAGGGACAAGGACTGCCCAATCCACATCTTCATCATAAAGAACTATCTAAAGTCAGATGTTACTATAAGGAACATGTGCTTTCCTATGGCCATTTTCAACTGAAGGGGTGGAGATTAAGGGTGGGATAAATGCAGGGGTGGGCTGCTACAGGGTTGCAGGGGTTCGGGGGAACCTCTCGCTCTGAATGAGCATGCGCAAAAAGCAAACCTCTTGCTAAAGCAAAAGCAGCCCGCCTCTGGATAAATGGGCATGATCCTGTTTAATATATGGATGAATATATTATGTGAGACTATTGTTTTCTGAACAAATTACGGAAATTTAACCGTGGAAGTTCTAGTCCATGTTGTAGTGATAGAAATGATATTTCCATAGCCTTAACTTCTAAGATTGCTAGAAAATTTACGAAGCTACCAAAGCTATGCTGAAAGTACTCGCTTTTTAAGGTAATGGTAAATTCGTTGGTCATTTTGAAAAACCTCTTTTTACCATGATTGTTTCATTGTTGTTGCCGATTTCTCAAAACATATTGTATCTGTTTAGAAAGAATCATGATAGGTCTCATGATGTTAGCATGGAGGGAAAGCATATTGCTTCTAGAATCTTGACTAGATCATTATCTGATCTCGTTCTGAAGTTAATCAAACACTATTCCTTTTCGTTCTTGTGTTATTAATAGAATTGAACAGCTAACAAGCCATACAATAATATCAGTTAATAACTTGTGAGATTTTTTTTTGCTGGGAATACCCCTCTACACTTTCTCATATCTGAGAAACAATGTAAATGTGTGGGGGGGGGGGGGGAAGATTCATAACTGGGTATAGATAGCATAGAACAGGGGTCTCAAACTTGCGGTGTCACGTTGCCATCATGTGACGTATCGCAACATTTTCCCCCTTCACAGAGGATGGGTGTGGCCTGCACAGGATGCATCCAGCCCATGGGCCGCCAGTTTGGTACCCCTGGTAGAACAATAGATACTCCACTCTACTTTGGGATCACAGAAGAGAAGGCAGCCTCTTTTTTTCAATCTACTTTCTAAGGGCAACCAAGTAACTCCTTCATACTGCTTTGGCGCTTGTCCCAGTTGGGGAAACCCACAGCAGTATGGTCTGAGGGATCCAGTCTTATCTCTTGGTTTATTTGGCCCCTACATTGCAACCTATCACTTAAACAAGGAACAGAGGCAATTTTACTTCAGTGAAACTTCCATCGATGCATTGTTCATTCAGGAAATAAGGTGATTTTCACTCCAGATCCTGTTGCTCTCAGCCACATTTTGACATGCAGCCAAGCCAAATGGTATTCATGCCTGTTCTTGTCATATAGAGGTAGTGTAATTGTACATGTTTCTCCCTTACAGTGATATAAGTTGTTCCTTTATTATCTGTAATATTAAATAAGAGAATATATCCTAGTCGTGTGGTTCAGATAAATCAACCTTCATGCCTTCTGAAATCAACACACATTACTTGAACAAGACAGAAAAGAGATGATCAGCCATGCTGATAGGATTCCAGTTAACAATGTTGCCAGAAGCCAAAGTGTTCACATCATACAGTACTAACGGCACTTTAGCGCATGAAAAACCCATGATTAAAAATCCACTGCTGATATGTTTGCTTATTTGCTGAAGGTTACAACTGTATACTCATTACTTTGAAGAAAGAGTTAATGATACGATATACTTCAGAGAAGAGTGCAGGGTCCATTTTAAGAGTAAATATAATGAATCTTTTGACGTCTTAAAAACTAACAAAATCAACTTTCGTAGATGACAATCTACTTCATCTGAGACATGGAATATTAAAAGCGCATTATACATTTACAGCTCTTTCCCAGACATCTAATGTTTTGATCTATGAAAACTTATAATTTTCTCAATGTTTACTTGCAACCAGCTTTCTTTTTCCTGACAGGATCAACGTAGAATTATTACAACAGCTTTAGAGATTATTCAACACAACCTCATGTCCACCTCAGGAACCCTCTACTATACATCCCCAGCATTTGTCCTTGTAGGGGACCATGTGGAAGTCCACTGTGTACTCTTCCCTAGTCTGTTGCAGAACTACTCTGATGTACATTCGCTGGGAACAGTTGCTCAACCTAGTCCTCTAATGAAAGCATGATCCAGCCCAGGCTTTACTATTTCCCTGATTAGAATCTCATGGGAGATTTTGTTGAATGGTTTGCTGAAGTCAAGGTACACTATGTCCAACATATTTCTCTGTGTTTTTTTTAAAAATCATATTGGTTTGGCATGATTTATTCTTGATAAAGGCAGCCTTTTCCTCCCTGCCAAGAATTGCATTCTTTTCTAAATGGTCACTAACTGGCGGTTTAATAATCTGTTCCAGATTTTTGCCTGGTATTGATGTCAAGCTAACCGGCCTGTAGTTACATGGGTCCCCTCCCCCCTCCTTTTTTTGGAGATAGACCCAGCATTGCCCTTCTACAGTCCTCTGGCCCTGTGCTCATCCTCTCCTTTCTCAAAGATCACCAAAGGGGGTTCCTAGATAATATCCACAAATTCTTCTCAAAGGTAATTAGTCTGTCCCTGGAGACTTTAACTCTTTTAGGGTTGCTCTGTCTTCCTTAATCATCTACTTGGTCATCTTGAGTCTTTATTCCTTCCTTGTGTCAATTGTTCTGCTTTGATCCATTTGAACTTAGGTCCTCTTCAGGGAGAAGACCAAAGATTTGCCTCCTGCCTATCAATTATCGTACTATGGCACCCCCAACAGTAGGATCTCTTCTTTTTAACTTTTACTTTCATTTGACAGCCTACATTCCTTTTGTACTGTAGCTTTTAGCAGATATTAGCAACTTCCTGGTAAATCTATGTGGCGATTATATCTTTATTATATACAGGTAGTTCTCAACTTACAACAGTTCATTTTATGACTGTTCAAAATTACAATGGTGCGGAGAAGATTTTGGATGCTTGGCAACTGGTTCATATAAATGATGACTAAGGTTAAGCGATCACCTTTTGTGATCTTCTGAGAAGCAAAGTCAATGGGAAGCCAGATTCATTCAGGTTAGTGTTCATTAAGTTAGCTCAATTGTGGTGTTAAGTCGAAGACTACCTGTATCTGATAATAACTATATTAAATGTTCCAGTTCTTATACATGTTCTTTTAACTTTAGCTCAGTTGAACACTACCTATGCATCCACCAATTTCCCCATTTCCCACCCACCCTCTCATTAGAATGCCTGCCCCTCAGGAAATGCCAGGAATGATAAATGTTGACCCAGCATACAGTATTGTTTGTAGATGATGGTCAGGAGTAATAAAGTGATAGAGATGGTAGAGCATTCTTAAGTGTATAGAGGCTGTCATGGCTTGTTAATGCTGCCATTTGATTTATAAACCATAGCATACATATTAATGTGCTGCATGAACCTAGACACTGTTTCAATAAACCATGGTTAACACAACATGATGTATGAACTAAGTTACCAGAAAAAGACATGATCTGTGTGGTTGATAAAATCTTCACAAAACGGTCGATATTCAGTACAATCCCGATTCTACCACTCATTTTCATTGCTAAGGAAGTATTCTGAAAGTTCTGAAGAATATAAATTTATTTAATAAATTTATATAGCTACCCATCTAAAATGTATGACTCTTGGCAGTTTACAATATTAAAATGATTTAAAAAAATGTTTCTAGAGCAGAGGTGGGAAACTCTGATCTTCCGATGAAGTTCTGTTAATGTCAGCAGGATTTGTAGAGCCCCTGAGCCCATCTGTTGAATAATTACCTTGCTCGTAAAAGATAAAGTATTTCTAATTGGATGTATTTCCACAAGCTATTACTATATTTTATATAGAAGTGTAAAGGTTTGGATGATAGATGTGGAGAAATAGTGGTGAATGGCATCTAGTCAAAAATTTGATTATTCTTCTGGACTTGTCTTGAGGTCCTAATAACATCAATGCATGGGAATCAAAGCAATAGCGCTTAAACATATACCGCTTCAGAGTGCTTTACAGCCCTCTCTAAGCGGTTTAGAGAGTCAGCATACTGACCCCAAAAATCTGGGTCCTCATTTTACTGACCTCTGAAGGATGGAAGGCTGAATCAACTTTGAGCCAGTCAGAATGGAACTCCTGGCAGTGGGCAGAGTTAGCCTGAAATACTGCATTGTAACCACTGCACCATCACGGCTCCTATGTATTGACCTCAATTATCTTTAAACACATATATGTCTTTCCTATTGGATCTTTTCTGTGGAAATAATATAAGAATGGACGGTTAAAAAACGTTCAACTTCAAGGCATTGATATTTTAAGTAGCAGTTTCACGTTGAGTCAATCTTACCTTCATCCCATTTGTCCTTAGATAAAGGAAAGTGTAGTAAATATGTACTCCTTTACAGCTTCCCCAACAACTGTTTCCTTGTAAAGGAAGACAGTTCAGAAAGTATCCCACTTAAGACTCAATGTTTTAATAGATGCACTTAGAGTCCAAAGATTTCCCAACCTTTGTTACTCAATTCTAATTGAATAACTAGGATTTCCAAGCATGACCAACTCTGCATTTTCCCAGGTTCTCAAAAGTCTTCCAGAGAAAATTCTGTACAAACCTGTGTGTGTGTCTTTGGTATTGTGTAGGCCTCCCTCTCCTTTACCTATCTTTTCTAAATTCCTTTTTCCCCATCTCAAAAGGACACTTTTATCTTCAGTGATTCTGCTTCTAGGTTTCCTACTTTTTAGTGCCAAAGCCTCTACTGAGTCAGGTTTTCAACATGTCCCACCTATATCTTGCTATCCTCATAGGCATATAAGAGATAGTTAGATACCATAGAAAGAATGATATCTCATATTCATCAAAGACGACTGTTCACAAGCATTTTAGGTTTGCCAAATGCATTTTCCCATCCACTGGAATTTCATGAGTATTCCAAAACATCAAATCATCTTATCTGATCACTGCCAGAGGCTTCATCATCACTGCCATCTCTACAAAATCCCTTAGCACAGTGGAATATAGATAACTTTATTTACATATATTAATGTTCTGATCTTATGGATATGCATAGCTGGGATGGTGCATGGAGTGGGTCAGGCCAAAGCAGCTAAGATAGATCCCTTTACTTGGCAACTATGCTAAATTTATCCTGCCAAACTGGTTGTTAGCTGTGCTCATAGCAAAAGAAAAAAGAAAAAAAAGACAACACCAATAATTTAACCAAGTGGGGGTACAATTACAAGTGGGTAAAAATAATCCTGAGCACAGAAGAAGACTTTTGTTTCTACATGACATAAATCATAGTAGACACCATCTTAGAAGAGGCTTCCTCTCCCATGTGAGATATT